>OZ010592.1:91054078-91174078 GCA_963932145.1 Acanthosepion lycidas | reverse complement strand
CGTAAATACTCTTGTGAAAGGCATGAATCCAGTTCTTTCCCGCCTTCCAGCTAGGAACTAATTAGTAAGACATATGACTAAATCATTATTATCTGAAAAAAATTGTTACAATCTAAAAAAAATATTTTCTATCTTTAAATAACCTGCAATGGGTTGATAAGTCGTAAAAACGAATCAATCACTCAATAAACGAAATACTGATTATCTACATTGGCATCTCTTTTAGATTCATTTGCATTCTCTGGGGTATAGAAACAAAGTGTGGGATCAGTTTACATACTGACTGTAATATAGAATTGATCCCCAACCTTGTAACCTCATTGTAATTTATTTATTATATTCATTAGGTATGAATCCACCTATTCTCCCCAAACTATGACTTTTGTCACTAAATCGTTATCTCTAAAAAATATTCCTAATATCTAAAAATATTATCTGGCTTTAAATAACCTGCAATGAGTTGAAAAGCCGTAGAAAACAAATCCATAAATCAATAAAATACTGATTAGCTACACAGACATTTTTATTTGGAATATAAATGTATAGAAACTACTATGGCCACAGAGTGAGGGATTACTTTCCATATTGGTTGTATTAGGTTGGTGCAAAAATAATGACGTAATAATGTCGTTTTTTGACGTATTTTTTAATGTCAAAAAACGACATTATTACGTCATTATTTTTGCACCAACCTAATAATATAGAATCGATCCCTCACTTTTATATCCACGTTAAAATTTCTTGTTTGTTTATCAAATTTTGATTAGGTATAACTCAACCTCTTCTCCCCCACCTATGGATTAATTAGTAAGACTTATATCACTAAATCATTATTATGCAGAAACAAAACATATTTTTGACAATCTAAAAGTATTTTCAGGCTTTAAATATCCTTCAAAGGGTTGATAATCAATCAATATAGCCAAAATAAAAGCATAATTATTTCGGGGCATCATACTAAGTGGCGATAATCTTTGTGTATTTCTTCTTTTTTCAGGATGTACGAAGATGATGACCCTTGACATGTTAGTATCTTTTGACTTTCTAATTATTATCCTTGATTCACAAAAAATCTTTTTGGTCAATGTTACCCTCTGTGTCTCTTGACTTCTCTATGCCTTGTGAGTGTCACATTCTCCAACTCCTCTATCTTCAGTTTTTGTTCCAGAAAATTCAACTGTGATCTTTCTGATTACAAATACAACTTTCCTTGTTGTTATTTTCTTTAAAACTTTCATGTTGCTTCCATGTTTTGTCCATTCAGTTCTTAGCATTCTAATGCAAGGGTGAATTGGATCTAAAATATTGCTTGCCAAATAACAAAGTGACCTCACTCAAAATTACAAACGTTAATTTCATAATGAATAAATAAAATATTTAAAAGATATATATGGAAAAAATAGAGTACAATTATTATTATTTTATTTATTTTTTTTTGTCAAAGAAATATGTATTTGTTACTAATTCTAGTCTACAATTACTGTACACTCAACTGGCAATACATTAGTTAATGTACCTACAGAATGTTATATTTAAATATTTGAATTATTTTTTTAATTTTAAATAATTAGTTGATATTTTTAAACATTTTACTGCTCAATGTACACATTAAAGAGTGTGAGTTCAATCCCCGGTTAAGGCAGTGGAGAAATTGGAGAGGGGAATTAACTGGAGATAACTGATAACTGACATCCATTAGACATGGCACGTGGAACTAGAACAGGCTACACCAGTGAGCGAAATAAAGGGTTCAGATCGATATTCAAACCACCTGAAGAAGGCCAGACCGTAAAACGGCCAAAACGTTCTAATAAATATGGCGACAAAGATGAGGACAATAGTCCGAATAATGTAAATAGTGTACATAATACCTCATCTCAGAAATATAGACAGATACTGAAAGGCCGAAACGTTGTGATAAATATGGCAACAAAGATGAGGACAATAGTCTGAATAATGTAAATAGTGTACATAATACCTCATCTCAGAAATATAGACAGGTATTGAAAAGCCGAAATGCTGTGATAAATATGGCAACAAAGATGAGGACAAAAGTCCGAATAATGTAAATAGCGTACATAATACCTCATCTCAGAAATATAGACAGATACTGAAAGGCCGAAACGTTGTGATAAATATGGCAACAAACATGAGGACAATAGTCTGAATAATGTAAATAGTGTACATAATACCTCATCTCAGAAATATAGACAGATATTGAAAAGCCGAAATGCTGTGATAAATATGGCAACAAAGATGAGGACAAAAGTCCGAATAATGTAAATAGCGTACATAATACCTCATCTCAGAAATATAGACAGATACTGAAAGGCCGAAACGTTGTGATAAATATGGCAACAAAGATGAGGACAATAGTCCGAATAATGTAAATAGTGAACATAATACCTCATCTCAGAAATATAGACAGATACTAACAAAAATTAATGTCTCGAAATTTCATTAAATTAAATAGATGTAAAAATTTTTTTTTACCAAACATTTGTAAAAAAGAAAGCAATAATTTCTACAATAATTTAATGCATTTGTGAATAAGTCCTGAAATTTTCATTAAAATCCAATAATTATTTGAATTTTTACAAGAATTTCCAACTCAATTTCTCACCTTAAAACCAACGTTAATATTTCCTATACTAATCTTTAGTCACCCCCCCAACCGTCAACGCTACAAAAACAAAAACAAAATTTTTAACGAAATTCCGACCGAAGATCAAAAAATATAATTTAATAACCAACAAATCATTTGGTCTTTCTTCTTAATAATAGCATAAAGATTTTGACGGTAAAACTTTTTTATTAAGTTTGCAGAATTTTTTCATCGAGGTATGTTCATTTTTTTAGCAAAACTGTGGGGGTGCTTACTATAAATGTAATCATTCAAGCAAATAAACATTCTAATGGTATTTTTTTAACAGGGTATGCCTATGATATTACAGTTTACATGAACAGCTGGTAAAATAATTTGGGACTTTGTACCTTCTCATCAGCTTATACTGTTTTTTATAGTGGTAAAAATTCGGTAATTTTAAACCAAATACTTTATTCCATCAAAAGAGGCATTCACTTTCATTTTGCTGTCCATGTTAAAGAAGATAACTGGTATACAGAGTTCTCCTCATTTCTCATATGGTTTGCTGGTTCCTTTGAGCAAAACATACCTTTTTTAGCACTATCCAACAGAGGAATTGAACTCATTATTGACAAATAACTTGATTCGCTTGAACAAGTGATACGTGTAGCGGTGAAGAGAAGCATTGCTAAAAAGAATCGAATAAACTGTTGGCTGTGAGTTCAATCCTACAGTTGAGCAGTGCAAAAAACTTATTAGAAGTAACAAGACACATGGCAAGGGCAATTTAAGTTGGAAGGATGAACTTATAAAAGTTTGGATAACTGAATGAGAACAACCATGACCTCGACGATGAATAATATTATCATGAGGAAGAATGAAATGATAAGAGTTATCTCCCCTAGTATAAAAAACAGGATGTGAAACATCTAAGGTTATGGATTGAATAAAGGGATCCCAATGGAGAATTAACTGATACGAGACTTCCTTTATCATAGACAGCGAAATGAGAACAATTTACCCATGTAGATAGAATAAAGGGATCCCTAAGAAGAACTGGTACGATAACTTATCTACCAAGGACAGCTGAATGAGAAGAAACTACCCTCGTGGTTTGAAGAAAGGGATCCCTAAGAAGAACTAACTGAGGAAAATCTCCCTGATACGAGATCTCGTGTACCATGGAGAGATGAATGAGAAAAATCTACTCACGTGATTTGAATAAAGGAATCTTGAGATAGAATTGATACTGGACCTCCACTACGATGGACAGCAAAAAGACAACAATATACAGTGATGGATTGAATAAAGTGATCCCCAGGAAGATCTGACTGGCGCAAGACATCATTTACTATAAACTGAGGACAATCTACTCACGTGGTTTGAATAAAGGTAACTTCAGATAGAATTGATACGAGACCTCCACTACAATGGACAGCAGAAAGACAACAATATACAGTGATGGGTTGAATAAAGTCATTCCCAGGAAGATCTGACTGGCACGAGACATCCTTTCTAATAGACAGATGAATGAGGACAATCTACTCACGGGGTGTGAATAAAGGTATCTTGAGATAGAATTGATACTGGATCCACTACGATGGACAGCAGAATGACAACAATATACAGTGAAGGGTTGAATAAAGTGATCCCCAAACAGAATTAAATGGCACGAGAGCTCCTTTACCATAGACAGATGAACGAGGAAAATCCCACAACGTGGTTTGAATAAAGGTAACTTGAGATAGAATTGATATGAGACCTCCACTACCACATACAGCAGGATGACGACAATATACAGTGAAGGGTTGAATAAAGAGATCACCAGGAAGAACAAACTGGCATGAGACATCCTTTACCATGGAAAGATGAATGAAGACAATCTACTCGCATTGTTGGAATAAAGGTATCTTGAGATAGAATTGATACGAATCCTCCTCTACCATGGACAACAGAATTACAACAATATACAGTGAAGGGTTGAATAAAGTGATCCCTAGGAAGAACTAACTTGCACGAGACATCCTCAACCATGTACAGATGAATGAAGACAAACTACTCGCGTGGTTTGAATAAAGGTATCGTGAGAAATTATAGGAGTCCTCCACTACCAAGGACAGCAGGATGACGACAGTATACAGTGAAGGGTTCAATAAACTGATCCCCAGGAAGAACTAACTGGCACAAGATGTCCTTTACCATGGACAGATGAATGAGGACAATCTACTCACAGGGTTTTAATAAAGGTATCTTGGGATAGAATTGATATGAGACCTCCTCTACCATGAACAACAGAATGATGACAATATACAGTGAAGGGTTGAATAAAGTGATCCCCAGCAAGAACTAACTGACACGAGACATACTTTAACATGGACAGATGAATGGGGACAAACTACTTGCGTGGTTTGAATGAGAGTATTGTGAGATAGAAATTATAGGAGACATCCTCTACCATGGACAACAGAATGGCAACAATATACAGAGATGGGATGAATAAAGTGATCCCTAGGAAGAACTAACTTGCACAAGACATCTTTACCATGGACAGATGAATGAGGACAATCTACTCGCGTGGTTTTAATAAAGGTATCTTGGGATAGAATTGATACCAGACCTCTTCTACCATGGACAACAGAATGATAACAATATACAGAGATGGGTTGAATAAAGTGATCCCTAGGAAGAACTACTCGTGTGGTTTGAATGAGAGTATCGTGAGATTCAAATTATAGGAGACCTCCACTGCCAAGGACAGCAGGATGACAACAAAATACAATGATGGATTGAATAAAGGGGTCATGAGAAAGAACTAACTGATTCAAGACCCCCTCTACCTAGTAAAGATGAATAAAAACAATCTACCTGGGTGGATTGAATAAAGTGATCTTCAGGAAGAACTAACTGATTACCCTCTACCTTGTACAGCTGAATAAGATCAATCTACTCAGCTGGATTGAATAAAGGGAAATTTAGGAAAAACTAATTGATTCGAGGCCTTTCTACCTTGTGCAGCTGAAAAAAATAACCTACCAAGGTGGATTTAATAACGGGAACTTGAGGAAAACTAACAGATTCAAGACCCCTCTACCTTGTACTGCTGAATAAGAACTATCTATCCAGGTGGATTGAATAATGGTTTCTGGAGGAAGAACTAACTGATTCAAGACCACGTCTACTTTGTACAGCTCAATAAGAACAATCTACCCAGGTGGAATGAATAAAGGGATCTTGAGGAAGAACTAAATGATTCGAGACCTCCTCTACATTGTACAGCTAAATAAAAACAATCTACCCAGGTGGATTGAATAAAGGGATCTTGAGGGAGAACTAACTGATTCAAGACCTCATCTGCTTTGTACAGCTGAATAAAAACATTCTACCCATTTGCATTGAATAAAGGGATCTTGAGGAAAAACTTATTCGAGAACCCCCTCTACGTTGTAGAGCTGTATAAAAACAATCTTTCCAGATAGATTGAATAAAGGGCTCTTGAGGAAGAGCTAGCTGATTCAAGACATCCTCTACCTTCTACTGCTGAATAAGTTCCATCTACCCAGGTGCATTGAATAAAGGGATCTTGAGAAAAAACTGATTCAAGCCCCCCACCTACCTTGTACAGCTGTATAAAAACAATCTTCCGAGGTGGATTGAATAAAGGGATCTTGTGGAAGAACTAACTGATTTGAGACCTCCTCTACCATGTACAGCTGAATAAAAACAATCTACCCATATGGATTGAATAAAGGGTTCTTGAGGAAGAAGTAACTGATTCAAGACATCTACCTTCTACTGCTAAATAAGATTCATATACCCAGGTGTATTGAATAAAGGAAGAAAGAAACTGATTCAAGAACTCTTCTACCTTGTACAGCTGAATAAAAACAATCTACCAAGGTGGATTGAATAACGGGAACTTGAGGAAGAACTAACTGATTTGAGACCCCCTCTACTATGTACAGCTGAATAAGAACAATCTACCCAGGTGCATTGAATAAAAGGATCTGGAGGAAGAACTAACTGATTCAAGACCTCCTCTACATTCTACTGCTGAATAAGTTCCACCTACCCAGGTGTATTGAGTAAAGGAAGAACTAATTGATTTGAGACCTCCTCTACCTTGTACAGCTGAATAACAACAATCAACCCAGGTGCATTGCATGAAAGGATCTTGAGGAAAAACTTATTCGAGACCCCCTCTACATTGTACAGCTGTATAAAAACAATCTTACCAGGTGGATTGAATAAAGGGATCTTGTGAAAGAACTAACTGATTCGAGACCTCCTCTACCTTGTGCAGCAAAACAATCTACCCAGGTGGATTGAATAAAAGAATGTTGAAGAAGAACTAACTGATTCAAGACACCCCTCTACCTTGTAGAGCTGAATAAAAACAATCTACCCAGGTGGATTGAATAAAAGAATGTTGAAGAAGAACTAACTGATTCAAGACCCCTCTCTACCTTGTAGAGCTGAATAAAAACAATCTACCCAGGTGCATTGAATAAAAGAAAGTTGAAGAAGAACTAACTGATTCAAGTCCCCCCTCTACATTGTAAAGCTGAATAAAAAAAATCTACCCAGGTGGATTGAATAAAAGAATGTTGAAGAAGAACTAACTGATTCAAGACCCCTCTCTGCCTTGTAGAGCTGAATAAAAACAATCTACCCAGGTGGATTGAATAAAAGAATGTTGAAGAAGAACTAACTGATTCAAGACCCCCCTCTACATTGTAAAGCTGAATAAAAACAATCTACCCAGGTGGATTGAATAAAAGAATGTTGAAGAAGAACTAACTGATTCAAGACCCCCCTCTACATTGTAAAGCTGAATAAAAACAATCTACCCAGGTGGATTGAATAAAAGAATGTTGAAGAAGAACTAACTGATTCAAGACCCCCCTCTACCTAATAGAGCTGAATAAAAACAATCTACCCAGGTGGATTGAATAAAAGAATGTTGAAGAAGAACTAACTGATTCAAGACCCCCCTCTACCTTGTAGAGCTGAATAAAAACAATCTACCCAGGTGGATTGAATAAAAGAATGTTGAAGAAGAACTAACTGATTCAAGACCCCCCTCTACCTTGTAGAGCTAAATAAAAACAATCTACCCAGGTGGATTGAATAAAAGAATGTTGAAGAAGAACTAACTGATTCAAGACCCCTCTCTACCTTATAGAGCTGAATAAAAACAATCTACCCAGGTGGATTGAATAAAAGAATGTTGAAGAAGAACTAACTGATTCAAGACCCCCCTCTACATTGTAAAGCTGAATAAAAACAATCTACCCAGGTGGATTGAATAAAAGAATGTTGAAGAAGAACTAACTGATTCAAGACCCCCCTCTACCTTGTAAAGCTGAATAAAAACAATCTACCCAGGTGGATTGAATAAAAGAATGTTGAAGAAGAACTAACTGATTCAAGACCCCCCTCTACATTGTAGAGCTGAATAAAAACAATCTACCCAGGTGGATTGAATAAAAGAATGTTGAAGAAGAACTAACTGATTCAAGACACCCCTCTACATTGTAGAGCTGAATAAAAACAATCTACCCAGGTGGATTGAATAAAAGAATGTTGAAGAAGAACTAACTGATTCAAGACCCCCCTCTACCTTGTAAAGCTGAATAAAAACAATCTACCCAGGTGGATTGAATAAAAGAATGTTGAAGAAGAACTAACTGATTCAAGACCCCCCTCTACATTGTAAAGCTGAATAAAAACAATCTACCCAGGTGGATTGAATAAAAGAATGTTGAAGAAGAACTAACTGATTCAAGACCCCCCTCTACATTGTAGAGCTGAATAAAAACAATCTACCCAGGTGGATTGAATAAAAGAATGTTGAAGAAGAACTAACTGATTCAAGACCCCCCTCTACATTGTAGAGCTGAATAAAAACAATCTACCCAGGTGGATTGAATAAAAGAATGTTGAAGAAGAACTAACTGATTCAAGACCCCCCTCTACATTGTAAAGCTGAATAAAAACAATCTACCCAGGTGGATTGAATAAAAGAATGTTGAAGAAGAACTAACTGATTCAAGACCGCCCTCTACCTTGTAGAGCTGAATAAAAACAATCTACCCTGGTGGATTGAATAAAAGAATGTTGAAGAAGAACTAACTGATTCAAGACCCCCCTCTACCTTGTAGAGCTGAATAAAAACAATCTACCCAGGTGGATTGAATAAAAGAATGTTGAAGAAGAACTAACTGATTCAAGACCCCCCTCTACCTTGTAGAGCTGAATAAAAACAATCTACCCTGGTGGATTGAATAAAAGAATGTTGAAGAAGAACTAACTGATTCAAGACCCCCCTCTACCTTGTAGAGCTGAATAAAAACAATCTACCCAGGTGGATTGAATAAAAGAATGTTGAAGAAGAACTAACTGATTCAAGACCCCCCTCTACCTTGTAGAGCTGAATAAAAACAATCTACCCAGGTGGATTGAATAAAAGAATGTTGAAGAAGAACTAACTGATTCAAGACCCCCCTCTACCTTGTAGAGCTGAATAAAAACAATCTACCCTGGTGGATTGAATAAAACAATGTTGAAGAAGAACTAACTGATTCAAGACCCCCCTCTACCTTGTAGAGCTGAATAAAAACAATCTACCCAGGTGGATTGAATAAAAGAATGTTGAAGAAGAACTAACTGATTCAAGACCCCCCTCTACATTGTAGAGCTGAATAAAAACAATCTACCCAGGTGGATTGAATAAAAGAATGTTGAAGAAGAACTAACTGATTCAAGACCCCCCTCTACATTGTAGAGCTGAATAAAAACAATCTACCCAGGTGGATTGAATAAAAGAATGTTGAAGAAGAACTAACTGATTCAAGACCCCCCTCTACATTGTAAAGCTGAATAAAAACAATCTACCCAGGTGGATTGAATAAAAGAATGTTGAAGAAGAACTAACTGATTCAAGACCCCCCTCTACCTTGTAGAGCTGAATAAAAACAATCTACCCAGGTGGATTGAATAAAAGAATGTTGAAGAAGAACTAACTGATTCAAGACCCCCCTCTACATTGTAAAGCTGAATAAAAACAATCTACCCAGGTGGATTGAATAAAAGAATGTTGAAGAAGAACTAACTGATTCAAGACCCCCCTCTACCTTGTAGAGCTGAATAAAAACAATCTACCCAGGTGGATTGAATAAAAGAATGTTGAAGAAGAACTAACTGATTCAAGACCCCCCTCTACCTTGTAGAGCTGAATAAAAACAATCTACCCAGGTGGATTGAATAAAAGAATGTTGAAGAAGAACTAACTGATTCAAGACCCCCCTCTACCTTGTAGAGCTAAATAAAAACAATCTACCCAGGTGGATTGAATAAAAGAATGTTGAAGAAGAACTAACTGATTCAAGACCCCTCTCTACCTTGTAGAGCTGAATAAAAACAATCTACCCAGGTGGATTGAATAAAAGAATGTTGAAGAAGAACTAACTGATTCAAGACCCCCCTCTACATTGTAAAGCTGAATAAAAACAATCTACCCAGGTGGATTGAATAAAAGAATGTTGAAGAAGAACTAACTGATTCAAGACCCTCCTCTACATTGTAGAGCTGAATAAAAACAATCTACCCAGGTGGATTGAATAAAAGAATGTTGAAGAAGAACTAACTGATTCAAGACCCCCCTCTACATTGTAGAGCTGAATAAAAACAATCTACCCAGGTGGATTGAATAAAAGAATGTTGAAGAAGAACTAACTGATTCAAGACCCCCCTCTACCTTGTAAAGCTGAATAAAAACAATCTACCCAGGTGGATTGAATAAAAGAATGTTGAAGAAGAACTAACTGATTCAAGACCCCCCTCTACATTGTAAAGCTGAATAAAAACAATCTACCCAGGTGGATTGAATAAAAGAATGTTGAAGAAGAACTAACTGATTCAAGACCCCCCTCTACATTGTAGAGCTGAATAAAAACAATCTACCCAGGTGGATTGAATAAAAGAATGTTGAAGAAGAACTAACTGATTCAAGACCCCCCTCTACATTGTAGAGCTGAATAAAAACAATCTACCCAGGTGGATTGAATAAAAGAATGTTGAAGAAGAACTAACTGATTCAAGACCCCCCTCTACATTGTAAAGCTGAATAAAAACAATCTACCCAGGTGGATTGAATAAAAGAATGTTGAAGAAGAACTAACTGATTCAAGACCCCCCTCTACCTTGTAGAGCTGAATAAAAACAATCTACCCTGGTGGATTGAATAAAAGAATGTTGAAGAAGAACTAACTGATTCAAGACCCCCCTCTACATTGTAGAGCTGAATAAAAACAATCTACCCAGGTGGATTGAATAAAAGAATGTTGAAGAAGAACTAACTGATTCAAGACCCCCCATCTACATTGTAGAGCTGAATAAAAACAATCTACCCAGGTGGATTGAATAAAAGAATGTTGAAGAAGAACTAACTGATTCAAGACCCCCCTCTACCTTGTAGAGCTGAATAAAAACAATCTACCCAGGTGGATTGAATAAAAGAATGTTGAAGAAGAACTAACTGATTCAAGACCCCCCTCTACCTTGTAGAGCTGAATAAAAACAATCTACCCAGGTGGATTGAATAAAAGAATGTTGAAGAAGAACTAACTGATTCAAGACCCCCCTCTACCTTGTAGAGCTGAATAAAAACAATCTACCCTGGTGGATTGAATAAAAGAATGTTGAAGAAGAACTAACTGATTCAAGACCCCCCTCTACCTTGTAGAGCTGAATAAAAACAATCTACCCAGGTGGATTGAATAAAAGAATGTTGAAGAAGAACTAACTGATTCAAGACCCCCCTCTACCTTGTAGAGCTGAATAAAAACAATCTACCCAGGTGGATTGAATAAAAGAATGTTGAAGAAGAACTAACTGATTCAAGACCCCCCTCTACCTTGTAGAGCTGAATAAAAACAATCTACCCAGGTGGATTGAATAAAAGAATGTTGAAGAAGAACTAACTGATTCAAGACCCCCCTCTACCTTGTAGAGCTGAATAAAAACAATCTACCCTGGTGGATTGAATAAAAGAATGTTGAAGAAGAACTAACTGATTCAAGACCCCCCTCTACCTTGTAGAGCTGAATAAAAACAATCTACCCAGGTGGATTGAATAAAAGAATGTTGAAGAAGAACTAACTGATTCAAGACCCCCCTCTACCTTGTAGAGCTGAATAAAAACAATCTACCCAGGTGGATTGAATAAAAGAATGTTGAAGAAGAACTAACTGATTCAAGACCCCCCTCTACCTTGTAGAGCTGAATAAAAACAATCTACCCTGGTGGATTGAATAAAACAATGTTGAAGAAGAACTAACTGATTCAAGACCCCCCTCTACCTTGTAGAGCTGAATAAAAACAATCTACCCAGGTGGATTGAATAAAAGAATGTTGAAGAAGAACTAACTGATTCAAGACCCCCCTCTACCTTGTAAAGCTGAATAAAAACAATCTACCCAGGTGGATTGAATAAAAGAATGTTGAAGAAGAACTAACTGATTCAAGACCCCCCTCTACATTGTAAAGCTGAATAAAAACAATCTACCCAGGTGGATTGAATAAAAGAATGTTGAAGAAGAACTAACTGATTCAAGACCCCCCTCTACATTGTAGAGCTGAATAAAAACAATCTACCCAGGTGGATTGAATAAAAGAATGTTGAAGAAGAACTAACTGATTCAAGACCCCCCTCTACATTGTAGAGCTGAATAAAAACAATCTACCCAGGTGGATTGAATAAAAGAATGTTGAAGAAGAACTAACTGATTCAAGACCCCCCTCTACATTGTAAAGCTGAATAAAAACAATCTACCCAGGTGGATTGAATAAAAGAATGTTGAAGAAGAACTAACTGATTCAAGACCCCCCTCTACCTTGTAGAGCTGAATAAAAACAATCTACCCTGGTGGATTGAATAAAAGAATGTTGAAGAAGAACTAACTGATTCAAGACCCCCCTCTACCTTGTAGAGCTGAATAAAAACAATCTACCCAGGTGGATTGAATAAAAGAATGTTGAAGAAGAACTAACTGATTCAAGACCCCCCTCTACCTTGTAGAGCTGAATAAAAACAATCTACCCTGGTGGATTGAATAAAAGAATGTTGAAGAAGAACTAACTGATTCAAGACCCCCCTCTACCTTGTAGAGCTGAATAAAAACAATCTACCCAGGTGGATTGAATAAAAGAATGTTGAAGAAGAACTAACTGATTCAAGACCCCCCTCTACCTTGTAGAGCTGAATAAAAACAATCTACCCAGGTGGATTGAATAAAAGAATGTTGAAGAAGAACTAACTGATTCAAGACCCCCCTCTACCTTGTAGAGCTGAATAAAAACAATCTACCCAGGTGGATTGAATAAAAGAATGTTGAAGAAGAACTAACTGATTCAAGACCCCCCTCTACATTGTAAAGCTGAATAAAAACAATCTACCCAGGTGGATTGAATAAAAGAATGTTGAAGAAGAACTAACTGATTCAAGACCCCCCTCTACCTTGTAGAGCTGAATAAAAACAATCTACCCAGGTGGATTGAATAAAAGAATGTTGAAGAAGAACTAACTGATTCAAGACCCCCCTCTACCTTGTAGAGCTGAATAAAAACAATCTACCCAGGTGGATTGAATAAAAGAATGTTGAAGAAGAACTAACTGATTCAAGACCCCCCTCTACCTTGTAGAGCTAAATAAAAACAATCTACCCAGGTGGATTGAATAAAAGAATGTTGAAGAAGAACTAACTGATTCAAGACCCCCTCTCTACCTTGTAGAGCTGAATAAAAACAATCTACCCAGGTGGATTGAATAAAAGAATGTTGAAGAAGAACTAACTGATTCAAGACCCCCCTCTACATTGTAAAGCTGAATAAAAACAATCTACCCAGGTGGATTGAATAAAAGAATGTTGAAGAAGAACTAACTGATTCAAGACCCTCCTCTACATTGTAGAGCTGAATAAAAACAATCTACCCAGGTGGATTGAATAAAAGAATGTTGAAGAAGAACTAACTGATTCAAGACCCCCCTCTACATTGTAGAGCTGAATAAAAACAATCTACCCAGGTGGATTGAATAAAAGAATGTTGAAGAAGAACTAACTGATTCAAGACCCCCCTCTACCTTGTAAAGCTGAATAAAAACAATCTACCCAGGTGGATTGAATAAAAGAATGTTGAAGAAGAACTAACTGATTCAAGACCCCCCTCTACATTGTAAAGCTGAATAAAAACAATCTACCCAGGTGGATTGAATAAAAGAATGTTGAAGAAGAACTAACTGATTCAAGACCCCCCTCTACATTGTAGAGCTGAATAAAAACAATCTACCCAGGTGGATTGAATAAAAGAATGTTGAAGAAGAACTAACTGATTCAAGACCCCCCTCTACATTGTAGAGCTGAATAAAAACAATCTACCCAGGTGGATTGAATAAAAGAATGTTGAAGAAGAACTAACTGATTCAAGACCCCCCTCTACATTGTAAAGCTGAATAAAAACAATCTACCCAGGTGGATTGAATAAAAGAATGTTGAAGAAGAACTAACTGATTCAAGACCCCCCTCTACCTTGTAGAGCTGAATAAAAACAATCTACCCTGGTGGATTGAATAAAAGAATGTTGAAGAAGAACTAACTGATTCAAGACCCCCCTCTACATTGTAGAGCTGAATAAAAACAATCTACCCAGGTGGATTGAATAAAAGAATGTTGAAGAAGAACTAACTGATTCAAGACCCCCCATCTACATTGTAGAGCTGAATAAAAACAATCTACCCAGGTGGATTGAATAAAAGAATGTTGAAGAAGAACTAACTGATTCAAGACCCCCCTCTACCTTGTAGAGCTGAATAAAAACAATCTACCCAGGTGGATTGAATAAAAGAATGTTGAAGAAGAACTAACTGATTCAAGACCCCCCTCTACCTTGTAGAGCTGAATAAAAACAATCTACCCAGGTGGATTGAATAAAAGAATGTTGAAGAAGAACTAACTGATTCAAGACCCCCCTCTACCTTGTAGAGCTGAATAAAAACAATCTACCCTGGTGGATTGAATAAAAGAATGTTGAAGAAGAACTAACTGATTCAAGACCCCCCTCTACCTTGTAGAGCTGAATAAAAACAATCTACCCAGGTGGATTGAATAAAAGAATGTTGAAGAAGAACTAACTGATTCAAGACCCCCCTCTACCTTGTAGAGCTGAATAAAAACAATCTACCCAGGTGGATTGAATAAAAGAATGTTGAAGAAGAACTAACTGATTCAAGACCCCCCTCTACCTTGTAGAGCTGAATAAAAACAATCTACCCAGGTGGATTGAATAAAAGAATGTTGAAGAAGAACTAACTGATTCAAGACCCCCCTCTACATTGTAAAGCTGAATAAAAACAATCTACCCAGGTGGATTGAATAAAAGAATGTTGAAGAAGAACTAACTGATTCAAGACCCTCCTCTACATTGTAGAGCTGAATAAAAACAATCTACCCAGGTGGATTGAATAAAAGAATGTTGAAGAAGAACTAACTGATTCAAGACCCCCCTCTACATTGTAGAGCTGAATAAAAACAATCTACCCAGGTGGATTGAATAAAAGAATGTTGAAGAAGAACTAACTGATTCAAGACCCCCCTCTACCTTGTAGAGCTGAATAAAAACAATCTACCCAGGTGGATTGAATAAAAGAATGTTGAAGAAGAACTAACTGATTCAAGACCCCCCTCTACATTGTAAAGCTGAATAAAAACAATCTACCCAGGTGGATTGAATAAAAGAATGTTGAAGAAGAACTAACTGATTCAAGACCCCCCTCTACATTGTAGAGCTGAATAAAAACAATCTACCCAGGTGGATTGAATAAAAGAATGTTGAAGAAGAACTAACTGATTCAAGACCCCCCTCTACCTTGTAGAGCTGAATAAAAACAATCTACCCAGGTGGATTGAATAAAAGAATGTTGAAGAAGAACTAACTGATTCAAGACCCCCCTCTACATTGTAGAGCTGAATAAAAACAATCTACCCAGGTGGATTGAATAAAAGAATGTTGAAGAAGAACTAACTGATTCAAGACCCCCCTCTACATTGTAGAGCTGAATAAAAACAATCTACCCAGGTGGATTGAATAAAAGAATGTTGAAGAAGAACTAACTGATTCAAGACCCCCCTCTACATTGTAAAGCTGAATAAAAACAATCTACCCAGGTGGATTGAATAAAAGAATGTTGAAGAAGAACTAACTGATTCAAGACCCCCCTCTACCTTGTAGAGCTGAATAAAAACAATCTACCCTGGTGGATTGAATAAAAGAATGTTGAAGAAGAACTAACTGATTCAAGACCCCCCTCTACCTTGTAGAGCTGAATAAAAACAATCTACCCAGGTGGATTGAATAAAAGAATGTTGAAGAAGAACTAACTGATTCAAGACCCCCCTCTACATTGTAGAGCTGAATAAAAACAATCTACCCAGGTGGATTGAATAAAAGAATGTTGAAGAAGAACTAACTGATTCAAGACCCCCCTCTACCTTGTAAAGCTGAATAAAAACAATCTACCCAGGTGGATTGAATAAAAGAATGTTGAAGAAGAACTAACTGATTCAAGACCCCCCTCTACATTGTAAAGCTGAATAAAAACAATCTACCCAGGTGGATTGAATAAAAGAATGTTGAAGAAGAACTAACTGATTCAAGACCCCCCTCTACATTGTAGAGCTGAATAAAAACAATCTACCCAGGTGGATTGAATAAAAGAATGTTGAAGAAGAACTAACTGATTCAAGACCCCCCTCTACATTGTAGAGCTGAATAAAAACAATCTACCCAGGTGGATTGAATAAAAGAATGTTGAAGAAGAACTAACTGATTCAAGACCCCCCTCTACATTGTAAAGCTGAATAAAAACAATCTACCCAGGTGGATTGAATAAAAGAATGTTGAAGAAGAACTAACTGATTCAAGACCCCCCTCTACCTTGTAGAGCTGAATAAAAACAATCTACCCTGGTGGATTGAATAAAAGAATGTTGAAGAAGAACTAACTGATTCAAGACCCCCCTCTACATTGTAGAGCTGAATAAAAACAATCTACCCAGGTGGATTGAATAAAAGAATGTTGAAGAAGAACTAACTGATTCAAGACCCCCCATCTACATTGTAGAGCTGAATAAAAACAATCTACCCAGGTGGATTGAATAAAAGAATGTTGAAGAAGAACTAACTGATTCAAGACCCCCCTCTACCTTGTAGAGCTGAATAAAAACAATCTACCCAGGTGGATTGAATAAAAGAATGTTGAAGAAGAACTAACTGATTCAAGACCCCCCTCTACCTTGTAGAGCTGAATAAAAACAATCTACCCAGGTGGATTGAATAAAAGAATGTTGAAGAAGAACTAACTGATTCAAGACCCCCCTCTACCTTGTAGAGCTGAATAAAAACAATCTACCCTGGTGGATTGAATAAAAGAATGTTGAAGAAGAACTAACTGATTCAAGACCCCCCTCTACCTTGTAGAGCTGAATAAAAACAATCTACCCAGGTGGATTGAATAAAAGAATGTTGAAGAAGAACTAACTGATTCAAGACCCCCCTCTACCTTGTAGAGCTGAATAAAAACAATCTACCCAGGTGGATTGAATAAAAGAATGTTGAAGAAGAACTAACTGATTCAAGACCCCCCTCTACCTTGTAGAGCTGAATAAAAACAATCTACCCAGGTGGATTGAATAAAAGAATGTTGAAGAAGAACTAACTGATTCAAGACCCCCCTCTACATTGTAAAGCTGAATAAAAACAATCTACCCAGGTGGATTGAATAAAAGAATGTTGAAGAAGAACTAACTGATTCAAGACCCTCCTCTACATTGTAGAGCTGAATAAAAACAATCTACCCAGGTGGATTGAATAAAAGAATGTTGAAGAAGAACTAACTGATTCAAGACCCCCCTCTACATTGTAGAGCTGAATAAAAACAATCTACCCAGGTGGATTGAATAAAAGAATGTTGAAGAAGAACTAACTGATTCAAGACCCCCCTCTACCTTGTAGAGCTGAATAAAAACAATCTACCCAGGT
The DNA here is from genome assembly GCA_963932145.1 of Acanthosepion lycidas. Taxonomy (NCBI): domain Eukaryota; kingdom Metazoa; phylum Mollusca; class Cephalopoda; order Sepiida; family Sepiidae; genus Acanthosepion; species Acanthosepion lycidas. Next base: position 91,156,399 of record OZ010592.1, on the reverse strand, counting down.
GGATTGAATAAAAGAATGTTGAAGAAGAACTAACTGATTCAAGACCCCCCTCTACATTGTAAAGCTGAATAAAAACAATCTACCCAGGTGGATTGAATAAAAGAATGTTGAAGAAGAACTAACTGATTCAAGACCCCCCTCTACATTGTAGAGCTGAATAAAAACAATCTACCCAGGTGGATTGAATAAAAGAATGTTGAAGAAGAACTAACTGATTCAAGACCCCCCTCTACATTGTAAAGCTGAATAAAAACAATCTACCCAGGTGGATTGAATAAAAGAATGTTGAAGAAGAACTAACTGATTCAAGACCCCCCTCTACCTTGTAGAGCTGAATAAAAACAATCTACCCTGGTGGATTGAATAAAAGAATGTTGAAGAAGAACTAACTGATTCAAGACCCCCCTCTACCTTGTAGAGCTGAATAAAAACAATCTACCCAGGTGGATTGAATAAAAGAATGTTGAAGAAGAACTAACTGATTCAAGACCCCCCTCTACATTGTAAAGCTGAATAAAAACAATCTACCCAGGTGGATTGAATAAAAGAATGTTGAAGAAGAACTAACTGATTCAAGACCCCTCTCTACCTTGTAGAGCTGAATAAAAACAATCTACCCAGGTGGATTGAATAAAAAAATGTTGAAGAAGAACTAACTGATTCAAGACCCCCCTCTACATTGTAAAGCTGAATAAAAACAATCTACCCAGGTGGATTGAATAAAAGAATGTTGAAGAAGAACTAACTGATTCAAGACCCCCCTCTACCTTGTAGAGCTGAATAAAAACAATCTACCCAGGTGGATTGAATAAAAGAATGTTGAAGAAAAACTAACTGATTCAAGACCCCCCTCTACCTTGTAGTGCTGAATAAAAACAATCTACCCAGGTGGATTGAATAAAACAATGTTGAAGAAGAACTAACTGATTCAAGACCCCCCTCTACATTGTAAAGCTGAATAAAAACAATCTACCCAGTTGGATTGAATAAAAGAATGTTGAAGAAGAACTAACTGATTCAAGACCCCCCTCTACCTTGTAGAGCTGAATAAAAACAATCTACCCAGGTGGATTGAATAAAAGAATGTTGAAGAAAAACTAACTGATTCAAGACCCCCCTCTACCTTGTAGAGCTGAATAAAAACAATCTACCCAGGTGGATTGAATAAAACAATGTTGAAGAAGAACTAACTGATTCAAGACCCCCCTCTACATTGTAAAGCTGAATAAAAACAATCTACCCAGGTGGATTGAATAAAAGAATGTTGAAGAAGAACTAACTGATTCAAGACCCCCCTCTACCTTGTAGAGCTGAATAAAAACAATCTACCCAGGTGGATTGAATAAAAGAATGTTGAAGAAGAACTAACTGATTCAAGACCCCCCTCTACATTGTAAAGCTGAATAAAAACAATCTACCCAGGTGGATTGAATAAAAGAATGTTGAAGAAGAACTAACTGATTCAAGACCCCCCTCTACATTGTAGAGCTGAATAAAAACAATCTACCCAGGTGGATTGAATAAAAGAATGTTGAAGAAGAACTAACTGATTCAAGACCCCCCTCTACCTTGTAGAGCTGAATAAAAACAATCTACCCAGGTGGATTGAATAAAAGAATGTTGAAGAAGAACTAACTGATTCAAGACCCCCCTCTACCTTGTAGAGCTGAATAAAAACAATCTACCCAGGTGGATTGAATAAAAGAATGTTGAAGAAGAACTAACTGATTCAAGACCCCTCTCTACCTTGTAGAGCTGAATAAAAACAATCTACCCAGGTGGATTGAATAAAAGAATGTTGAAGAAGAACTAACTGATTCAAGACCCCCCTCTACCTTGTAGAGCTGAATAAAAACAATCTACCCAGGTGGATTGAATAAAAGAATGTTGAAGAAGAACTAACTGATTCAAGACCCCCCTCTACCTTGTACAGCTGAATAAAAACAATCTACCCAGGTGGATTGAATAAAAGAATGTTGAAGAAGAACTAACTGATTCAAGACACCCCTCTACATTGTAAAGCTGAATAAAAACAATCTACCCAGGTAGATTGAATAAAAGAATGTTGAAGAAGAACTAACTGATTCAAGACACCCCTCTACATTGTAAAGCTGAATAAAAACAATCTACACAGGTGGATTGAATAAAAGAATGTTGAAGAAGAACTAACTGATTCAAGATCCCCCTCTACCTTGTAGAGCTAAATAAAAACAATCTACCCAGGTGGATTGAATAAAAGAATGTTGAAGAAGAACTAACTGATTCAAGATACCCCTCTACCTTGTAGAGCTGAATAAAAACAATCTACCCAGGTGGATTGAATAAAAGAATGTTGAAGAAGAACTAACTGATTCAAGTCCCCCCTCTACATTGTAAAGCTGAATAAAAACAATCTACCCAGGTGGATTGAATAAAAGAATGTTGAAGAAGAACTAACTGATTCAAGACCCCCCTCTACATTGTAAAGCTGAATAAAAACAATCTACCCAGGTAGATTGAATAAAAGAATGTTGAAGAAGAACTAACTGATTCAAGACCCCCCTCTACCTTGTAGAGCTAAATAAAAACAATCTACCCAGGTGGATTGAATAAAAGAATGTTGAAGAAGAACTAACTGATTCAAGATACCCCTCTACCTTGTAAAGCTGAATAAAAACAATCTACCCAGTTGGATTGAATGAAAGAATGTTGAAGAAAAACTAACTGATTCAAGACACCCCTCTACCTTGTAAAGCTGAATAAAAACAATCTACCCAGGTGGATTGAATAAAAGAATCTTGAAGAAGAACTAACTGATTCAAGACACCCCTCTACCTTGTAGAGCTAAATAAAAACAATCTACCCAGGTGGATTGAATGAAAGGATGTTGAAGAAGAATTAACTGATTTAAGACATCCTCTACCTTCTACTGCTGAATAAGTTCCATCTACCCAGGTGTATTGAATAGAGGGATCTTGAGGAAGAAATAACTGATTGGAGACCCCCCTCTACCATGTACCGCTGAATAAGAACAATCTACCCAGGTGGATTGAATAAAGGGATCTTGAGCAAGAACTAACTGATTTGAGACCTCCTCTACCATGTACAGCTGAATAAGAACAATCTACCCATATGGATTGAATAAAGGGTTCTTGGGGAAGAACTAACTGATTCAAGACATCTACCTTCTACTGCTGAATAAGATCCATATACCCAGGTGTATTGAATAAAGGAAGAACGAACTGATTCGGGACCTCCTCTACCTTGTACAGCTGAATAACAACAATCAACCCAGGTGCATTTCATAAAAAGATCTTGATGAAAAACTGATTCGAGACCCCCCCACTCTACCTTGTGCAGCTGTATAAAAACAATATACCCAGGTGGATTGAATAAATGGATCTTGAGGAAGATCTAACTGATTCGAGAACCCCCTCTACCTTGTACAGCTGTATAAAAACAATTTACCCAGGTGGATTGAATCAAGGGTTATTGAGGAAGAACTAACTGATTCGAGCCCCCCACTCTCCCTGATTTAAGACCTTTTCTGCCTTCTACTGCTGAATAAGTTCCATCTACCCAGGTGTATTGAAGAAAGGAAGAACTAACTGATTCGAGACCTCCTCTACCTTGTACAGCTGAATAAAAACAATCTACCCAGATGGATTGAATAAAGGTTTATTGTGGAGGAACTAACTGATTTGAGACCTCCTCTACCTTGTACAGCTGAATAAGAACTATCTACCCTAGTGGATTAAATAAAGGTATCTTGCGGGAGAACTAACTGATTCAAGATCCCCCTCTACCTTGTACAGCTCTATAAAAACAATCTACCTAGGTCGATTGAATAAATGGATCTTGAGGAAGATCTAACTGATTCGTGACCCCCCTCTACCTTCTACAGCTGTATAAAAACAATCTACCCAGGTGGATTGAATAAATGTTTATTGAGGAAGAACTAACTGATTCGAGCCCCCCACTCTACCATATACAGCTGAATAAGAATAATCTACCCAGGTAGATTGAATAAAGTGATCTTGCAGAAGAACTAACTGATTCGAGCCCCCCCCCCCTCTACCCTGTACATCTGTATAAAAACAATCTACCCAGGTGGATTGATTAAAGGTATCTTGAGGAAGAACTAACTGATTCGAGACCTTTTCTACCTTCTACTGCTGAATAAGTTCCATCTACCCAGGTGTATTGAAGAAAGGAAGAACTAACTGATTCGAGACCTCCTCTACCTTGTACAGCTGAATAAAAACAATCTACCCAGATGGATTGAATAAAGGTATCTTGCGGAAGAACTAACTGATTCAAGACCCCCCTCTACCTTTTACAGCTGAATGATCCGCTGAGAGAAATAACTGATAGCAGACCTCCTCAACCGTTGTCAGGTGACTTAGAACCTCGTGAATTAATAAGAGTATCCTGAGAAAGAAGAAACTGATACGAGACCTCTTTTTCCATGATCAACTATTTACACGCGTAGTTTGAATAAAGTGATCGTCAGGAAGAAATAAATATGACACCTCCTCTACCATGGACAGATGAATGTGAAAAATCTACCTTAGTTGATTGATGATAGGGTGGGGTTTCTAATTTCTGGTAAGTTATCGTCAACGATGGTCATATGAAAATAGCAGTTGTGTACAATAGCTAAAATGTTTTATAATATCAACAAATATCAGGATATTAATCAGTGCGAATCCGTATATAAAAAAATAATTCCCAATGAATAAGTATAAATTTCTCGTTTTGCTATGTCACGACATCCGTAATCATTCGAGTGAATCATTTTTTATGCATTTGTATAAATCGTGTGGCTCTGATACCGGCGTTAATAGAAAAAAATCTCTCCTTTTAAATCCTTTTTTTATTAAAAATTTTCAGTTTGGGTTTTAAGTTTAGTTCTTATATTCGACACTTGGGACTACATTTTCATTTCTTGAATGTCGATTAATCAAGCTTGTAATTAAAACCGCACGCACACAAATTGTCTTTTATGAAATCCTTGACAATATTTAATAACATTATTTTGAATTTGATAATTAATAGATGAAGCATTGTATTTAACTATATATTTTTAAAATATTCACTCTTGCAAAGCAGAAAAGCCACTAAGACACCAGAGGTTACCGAGTGTGAGAAAATAAAGTAAAAAAAGTAAACATTAAATAGCGAGAACAATAGAATAGTAATCAAGAAGGCAGAATTTAATGATTGACTTTGCGTTTAAATTTTTGAAGATCAAACTAAGAAGACGGAAGAGAGTTCCACATGTGAGAAGTATGGAAGAAGAAACTATTAGCATAAAACTTACGGTTACATTTAATCAATTCTACTGTGAATTGATAAGAATTTGTTGCCAATCTAGTATAGTGCTTAAATTCATAACGTCTAAATACCACAGTGGAGATTTCACTAGAACGATTACCATGAAAGTATTCATAGAAAAGAGACAAGAAACCAAATTTGTGACGGTGGGAATGTGACTGAAGCCTAGATGCCATGTCAGGACCAATAACATTGCAGATTTTTCTTTGTATTTTATCAAGAATCTCTAAATATATAGGAGACGCACCAAGCCATAAGTGGCAGCAATATTCAAAACATGGACGAATTGTCGACTTATAAAAATGTAAGATAGTTTCTGTTGAGGAAAATTGTCTAACACGACATAATGAACAAACTGTCTTTGCAGTAATCCTAGAAATTCATTCAATATAATTTTTACAATTCATGACAACCATTAGTCCGAGAAGACGCATAGTGGTTAGCATCAGCCATACTGATGGGCGGTAGAAAGAGCTATTTCTTTTTTTTTTTTTTTTTTTTTTTTGAGGAATTAAAATTAACAAGCCATTCCCTTCCCCAGTTAACAGCAGATTGTTGGTCATTTTGGAGACTATCTCTCTCCTTATCGAATTGGTCAAAATTATTATCGACATATAAGTAAATGGTTGTGTTAACAGCATAGATACCAAGTTCTGAATTGGTACCATCAGCAAGTTCACTGAATAAAATTAAGAGCAAAGTAAGTGCAAGGATAGAGATCTGTGGGACATCTGCGTACAAAAAGATCTCTGACCGTTCAGGACAACTTTTATTTCGCGATAAGATAAGAAAGACTGAATCTGTTCAAAAATTAGTCCTGGACATTAATAAATAAGTGTAACTCAAAACTTCATTGTTAAGATAAAACAATATTTAATTACAACCGCAAATAAATACTTAACAAGAACAAAAATGTAAAAGTCAACGAAAGATAATTAACCATTTCAGTAAATACCTTGTTTGTAGCGCAGCTCGGCTTAACCTCCGGTAAATCCTAAATCAAAACCCAGATCATTGACGCCTAATAATTCACACTAATTCGACTGGATAATTCCACTAAATAGTCACTTAATAATCACTACAATTAGTAGCCTGACATAACTATTTATTATATCGTTTTTTGACGTAGTTTTTAACGTCAAAAAACGATATTATTTTTGCACCAACCTAATATATACCTGGCGTAAAACATATATCCATAAGTCCAGAGTGTCACGCTCGAACCTCGCTGTTGATAGTTACTCATTTTCTTCCTATATAACGGAAGGATAAATCAATGTGGCCAGTTAGAAAATAAAAAACAGAAAACAGGTTAAGGGTTAATATTTCAGGAGTTTGCGAAAAGAGGTGGGAAAACAATGGATATTTCGGCAGGAACAAACAGATAGTCGTAAATGCAGGTATCAAAAAATAAGAGAGGACTAGGACTTATATTAAATCAAGACATGAAGAAATGTGTTCAGGGACACTATCAATTATCTGAAAGAATTACTGGAAACCTTTCAAAATATATACCACGAAGTAAAGACGACGAAATTGAAAAGTCTAGCTAGACATCACCAAGACCGAATGCAAATTGCAAGAAATTACAATCGTTATGGGAGATCTGAATGCCAGATTAGGCGCGGATGATGAAATAGTTGGCAAATTTGGACGCGAAATTCGTTATGAACGTCGAGGAGAACACAGCCAATGGTGCATAGCGAACGATCACGTAGTAACCAACAATCTGGTTTCAAGAACACTTAATATATATATATGTATATATATATATATATATATAACGCTTTTATACATATATATATATATATATATATATATATATATATATATATATATATATATATATATATATATGTTAATGGTGGTACTCGTTTGGAAAAACCTCGGATAGCTCAACTTGCACTCAAACAAATCGGTACCCGAGGAAAAAATTGGAAATTAAAAAAAAAAAAAAACAATCGTCAAGTATTTAAACTCCAAGTCCAAAAAAAACAAACAAACCCCAAAACGAGTAAAAAGACAACTACGTAAAGTGCTCAATACACTTAGTATAGCAAAACCTAAGATAATCCTAAGGATCCAGGCAAACCTACCTAGGTTTAACCTAAACTGATCTTCCGGGTAAAGCCGGCTTTACCCTGAAGATCCGTTTAGGTGAAACCTAAGTATTAGGTTGGTGCAAAAATAATGACGTAATAATTTCGTTTTTTGACGTTAAAAAATACGTCAAAAAACGACATTATTACGTCATTATTTTTGCACCAACCTAATAGGTTTGCCTGGCTCCTTAGGATTATCGTACATATATATATATATATATATATATATATATATATATATATATATATATATATATATATGGACTTGGAGAAACTCAGGATGAGACACAAAAAAGCAAATAGACTAGTTAAATATGAATAAGAAATCAGAAAAGCGGTTTTGAACTGCAAAACATACCCAAGTGCCAACCGAAGAAGGGATCACCTTCCAGTGCTATGCAAACTAGGGAAATTAAAGAAGGCCAAGTTGCATTACGACAGACCCCTGAATGAGCCGAATATAAAGTACAAATATATGGACAGATAAAATGAACAAAATGAGATTGAAAATTTGAAGCGAGGCACATTAACAGACGTTTTAGAAATACTATCAATCGAGACCATCCCAGTGAAAACTAGACAAAGAAAAAAAAGGAATGTTTGACGATATGCATTTTTGACATGATGAAAAGTAGACAAAACAATGCCAAGATATGGCATAGAATATAAAACACTGCACGAAAATGTAAGGAACAAATGCAGACGAGCTATAAAGGAATGACTCAACGAAAACTGTTCTGAACTAGAAAGAAGGATTATCGCAGATAAAACAAATATGCACAGAAAAATAAGGACAAAAGATCTCGTCAAGTGAATGCATAGAATCTAAGGAAAGGCATTGATATTACAGATAGATATAATACTTCAAATATAGAACGAATACATTGGAGATCTCTTTCAAGACAAAAGAGAACCACATTGGGTTTTTTTTCTCGTCGTATTAATAGTAATTAGTGTCTCCATGCCATCCCCTTTCATCTGCGCCAAGTGCCTGAGAGACTGCCGCTCCAGAGTGGGACTATACAGTCACCAGAGGCGATGTAAATCCATCGCCTATAATTTTTTTTTTTTTTTTTTTGGTTGGGGAGACGGACGTATGCCGAACGGAACGGATTAATAGTCATAGTATTTTAGAATTTTAATAGACAAAACATTTTCAACCGTTTAACTTTCTTCTACGTTTGTTTGTTTTTTTTGTTTATTTTGTTTGTTTTTTTGTCAGTATCTCTGGTAATATTATCTTGAATGTCGATGATATAAAACTCCGTCACCTATTCTTATTAAATAATTGAGATAAAATAAACTGATACATTCAAAGACATAGAGATTAGTCACTTCCAACAGGATTAAATGTCAAGTCATTTATAAAGTGCAAAAATCCGGTGATAGAAGATTTTTATCGGCTGTATAATCCCAAATACTCAATGACTTAAACAATATTCTCATTCTGGCTTAGAAGAATCCTTCTCAGTCTGCAGTTAAATTGTCAATGCTAATCCAAATAATTAGTAAATAATGTTTGATTAACCACAAATGTTCTATGTCGGTAGATTGAAAGAGGAAAGTCTACAGGAAAGTGGCTTATGGCCGTATCACGTTGACGATTACTGAAGTTAATACCTGATCACTACTTATAGGGTGAACGCTTGGGAATACCAGGTGGAGTAATAGATAATGGTTCAGAATTGTTAATCGGAGAACCGAATTCGAATTCCTCTTGGCATCGTTATATTCACTTACGCGCTAATACTCTTGGGAACGGTATGAATCCATTTATACCCCAGCTATGGGTTAATTAGTAAGTCTTGTATCACTAAGCCATTATTATTTTACCCCAAAAATCTAAAAATATTTCCTGAATTTAAATAACCTGAAAAGTGTTGATAAGCCGTAAAAAATGACCGAATCAATCAATTTCAAATAAGCAAATGCAATAAGTAAATGAAAAGCAATAGCTGTATTTCACTAAATTACTAATATATTGCTTTTAATTATATTATTGTTCACCCAATACAAAGCCCAAGAGCCACTCAAAGTATAGCGTTACTAAATGTTATTTCCGTTTGACTCTAGACTTAAAGAGGTTAAAATTGTAGCGTTTGGGGAGGCATCGCCTCAGGAGTCTGTTCCACAAAGTAACAGTTCTAGAGAAGCTGTCTTAGAGGAACTTACTCATTACCAATCAAATGCAATGGCATATTGAAGCCTCGCCGTGAATAACTGGACTTTGGAATGAAGAAATATAGCTCTTCTGAACCTTTGTCATAGAAATATCAATAGAATAGCGACAGGGTGGCGATATTTCATCTGTAGGAAAGAGGCTGAAAGACGGAAAACATTTAATCATCTGTAGGAAAGAGGTTGTAAGGCGGAAAACATTTAATCAGCTACAATATAGCATAAATGCTTTTGAATATCAAGGCTAGAAAGTGAGGATATGCAACAATACTTCGATTTGAACAAATCTGACTTTTATAAAGGTAAAAACATAGCCAGAAAGGTTGTTTATTTTGTTTTACGGCATATCAAACTCAATGGGTTATTTAATGCCGACAAGATTTTTATTGCTGCTAATATTTTTTTTAAATATATTGCTGTTAATATTTTTTTTTAAAATATTGCTGGTAATATTTTTTTTTAATTTATTGCTGGTAATATTTTTTTTAAAACTATTGCTGGTAATATGTTTCTAAATATATTTCTGGCAATATTTTTTTTAAATATATAGCTGGTAATATTTAAAAAAAAATATCTTGCTGGTAATATTTTTTCAAAACTGTATTGCTGATAATAATTTCTTTTTCGAAAATGTACTGCTGGTAATAATGTTTTTCTGATGATAATTTTTTTCTTCAAGTATGCATTATGTCGGTAATAATTTTCCAAAAAAGTATAGCTGGTATTAAAACCTATTTTTATACTTTCATAGTGTTTTGACCGCTTTTGGAGGGGGGGGGGTTAACCACTTGCCCATAGCTGGGACCCTGACAGGTGCTACCAGCCCAGGTCAGGGTAGACCTGGGAACAGCAGCAATTAAGAGGTGGTTCCACGCTCCTCAAAATCCCCTGTTGGATGTAGTTTATCGTCTTACCCAGGAGGCGGATGTTGTTTATTGTCATAACCAGGACGAGGAAAGAGGTTGCCGAATGGAATCCTGTGTAAATAATTTTTTAACTCTTTCAAGGCTAGAAAGTGAGAATTGTTATAATTACTCCCCTCGTATTAATAGTATTAATAATATCACGAATTTTTTCGCAGATTTTCTTATTTTTAGCTGTTTCCTTATAAGGAAACATTCGGCATTCATTAACCGAGCAACCAGTGCTACTCAAGTAAGACTATTCTTCACTTCCTGGACCTCGGGCTGGGATTAAAGTGTAGTATCTGTTCTCCTCCTATCTAATAATGATGGTAATATTAGCCGTTTCCTTATAAGGAAACATTCAGCATTCATTGACCGAGCAACCAGTGCTACTCGAGTGACGATCTGACAGTTTAGATATTTCTGAACGTGATTGGTGCTATAGATGACATCCACATGAAAGTCTCGATCTTAAGAACGTGATGATATTTCATATGAATGTTTTGATTTTGTAGCAATTGGCAGTGCAAAGTAAAATTACCCCAGGCACAGCCTATTGTTTGTTCAATTCCATCATCTCCATATTATCTTGTACGTTGACCTGGCATTCTTAACTATTATTAGTTTTATTTAGTAAACATTTTATCTTCATTTCAGTTGCTTTTTATCGCAACGACTCGGACCGCCAATTTGCACTTGTTAATATACAACACAGATCAAAATTAAAAAAATGTTTTTGGTAAAAGTTCAACTCTTATCAGTTTCCTCGAGAAAACTAGTCACGTATGACGTTACTTCTTGAGTTAAATGTACCGAAGGTTTATAGGCTCAGACCTTTTAATAAAGACTTAAACCTTAATGCATAATGGACATTTCGATTCAGTTGCTGGATTTAATAGCATACTCGATAAAATCCAAAGAAGGGTCTGCAATGTTATCGTATATGAACGGGTATCTCAGCTTCATTCAATTTTCCCCTGCCGTGACGTGACTTCCCTGTGTCTTTTCTATAAACATTTTCATGAAAACCGTTCCTAATCAGCTCTTGGTACCTCGATTGCATAGATTTAAGAGTGCTACTAGATTGGGAACTGGAACTCACCGTTTTGCTTGTTAAACCGTAAATTTCATTCTAATAGTCTCTTTTCTAGTATTTCTCTTTTGGTTACTTGCTTCCCTGTCACCTACGATCTTCAAAACATTAAATACAAAGACTTGCGCCATCTGTCTTCCTTGAAACCTGTTCTTTTATTGTCCTTTCTCCTCACCAAAGTTTTCTTATTCTCTTTCACTACTAGTACCCCTCACCCAGTATTATTGCCTTGATTGGAGTGAAATGATTAAAGAAAAAACATATCAGCACTTGACAAAATCATTTTTTTTAATTTTTATAAATATAGGGACTTCCTCCTTATTAATGGAATATAAAGGAAACGAAGGTGACAGAGCGTGTCTTGGTGTAAAAGTCTGAACTTGTTGACTAAGGAATAGCTCATCAGAACATTTTCCATGGAAATAGTGATAGAGTAGCGAGACGCTTACGGCGTTTCGTCTGTGGGAAGGAGATTCTGGGGTGGGAAAATCATCCAATACCCACAAGGCAAGATAGAACTTTGTCACGGTCGGAAAGAAAGAATTGGCCAGTTCCAGAACAGATATGGCAGATATTCATTTTTGGTCTGATCTGCTATTTTGTTATCTTCAGTCTTCTTTGAAACCTGTTCTATTATTGTCCTTTCTCGTCATTATTAACCATCGTAGATGGTGCCAAGTACTACCTGGAGCATTATAAAGAGCTCATCATTTTTTATCTTTTTTATCGATGGATCTCGTATATATATATAGATAGATAGATAGATAGATAGATAGATAGATAGATAGACTCGTTTCGAAAAACCCTCGAATTTTTGATTTGCCAATAATCAAATCAATCTCGAGGGAAAAAAAGGTTTTAAAAAAAGAAAGGGCTACAAACATGAACTACTGCCGAAAAAAATCTCACAGATGCAGGTCTGAAGCTCAAAGAAAAAAACCCCGATACGTGTAAACAACTAACTAACAAAAGAGCTCAATACAACCGTAGAGCAGACCTAGATACACCTAGTGAGCCAGACAAACCTACCTAGGTGTCACCTAAATGGATCGTCAGGGAAAGTTCGGCTAACGAGGCAAAGAGAAACGCATATTTATAGGCGATAGCTAAAATTATACCACGTGACCAAAGAACCACAAACACCTACGATAAATATTTATTCAACAAAAATGGGGAGGGAGGGGAAAAAAACAAAAAACCCACAAACATTAAGGTGGAATGACAAATAAGCGGGAAAACATCTAATTTAGTAGCCAAGATTTTTTTATGTCTACATACGTTAAGTTTTGGAGTTTAATAGCTGGTTAGGTTGATCATATAAAGCTATGGCTAATTTCTCCTCTGCACATAATTTACAAAATTTATGGCCTGCTTTATATTTGGGGGCATTTTTTTAATATTTCCCATTTAAGGATGGGGTCTATATTATCTTCTTGTTTAGTTTTCCATACATAGGTAGATAGCGTGGTACTATGCTTAATTTTTTCGTTTTTAAAACTACTCGTGTGGTTATAATATCTTTTTTTAAATTTATCCTGAGTAGCACCTATGTATGTTTTAGGGTTAGTATCCTCGCTATTTTTGTAAATTTTCACTTGATAAACCACGCATTCTTGCTGACATTTTCCCTGTAATGGACAGATGTTTTTGTTTCTACAATTACAAGTAGGAGGATTACTGCGTGGATTATTCCTAGTTTTTTTCTTATTCAATCCATTTATTATAGTCCCTACGTTCGGCATGCAACAATAACTAAGTTTTAGATTGTTTTTGTTGAATATTTTATGTAACTCAGATTTTGGGGGGAAATGTTGCTCTAATAAATCAAAAAATATCTTGCCAATTTTTGTTTTTACCGCTAAATTAAAAGGAGGATTGAACCACAAAATCTTTCTTTGCCTATTGTTACGTTTATTCTGAGTACTGTTGTGGTTATTTATATTAATATATTCTAATTTATTTTTATGTCCACTCTTAAATAGGGCTTCCTCATAACTTGTTTCATTGGACTCAAAAATGTTCCTATTGGAGGAATTAGTAGAAAGTCTATACCCAATATTTTTTGGAATATGCCTTATGGTATGGGCTGGGTGGTGAGATTTTATGTTTAAATATTGGGGTTCTTGGTTTTCTTTTTTATACGGGGATATTGTGCCATTTTGTAAATTCAACGTAATATCTAGATAGTTGGTGATTTTCAAATTAGTTTCTATATCGAGATTGAATCCGAATTTTTCAAAAAAACCAGTGCAGTTTTTTACGGATAGTGTCACATTTTTTAGGGTTACTATTGTCCACTATGATTAAACCGTCGTCGCGGTACAACCCATGGTTATTAAAGTCTATATATTCATTAAGCCTATGGAGTAGCAGGCACCCTTCTATCTCGCACACACGCTCCATCATACGCTCCCATAGGGTTATCAAAACCGTTAATATTATCTTTTTTATCCATAAAGTATTATCGTGGAATAGCAATGTTTTTCTACAATGTCTAATTAGGTTTATGTATATGCGTTTCTCTTTGCCTCGTTAGCCGAACTTTCCCTGACGATCCGTTTAGGTGAAACCTGGGTAGGTTTGTCTGGCTCACTAGGTGTATCTATCTATCTCTCTCTCTCTCTCTCTCTCTATATATATATATATATATATATATATATATATATATATATATATATTGCGCCAGGAAATTTTTCTCGCCGGGGTCGATCCTTCAATACTACAAATCAACCATTCGCTCTTGCATAGAGTATTGCTGCCATATATGGTCTGGTGCCCCTTATGTTTGTCTCAAGGTTCTTGATAAGATCCAGAGACGGATATGCAATGTAATTGGCCCTGATCTGGAATCTCGTCTGCAGTCGCTCTCTCACAGCCATTCTGTCGCCTCCCTCTGTCTTTTTTACAAATACTTTCATGATAATTGCTCCGATGAGCTGCTTTCGCTGGTTCCCAGACGTCATGAATTTAAGCGTTCTACTAGGGTGGCATCTCACTCACACCCTTTCACTGTCGAAACTGTTAAATTTAGCCTTCTTTTCTACAATAGCTTCATGTCTCGTACTTCACGCCTGTGGAACGCCATCCCTATTTCTTGTTTCCCTGATAGTTATAAACTCCATCTATTCAAATGTAATGTCAATCGACGTCTCCAGATACCTTTATCTATCTCCTATCCTTATCTTCATCCTTTCCTCTATCACTCCTATTTGCTCTCGCTCCAACTCTCTGTAACCCCTTGCGTGCTAGTGGCTTCCCGCTTTGCTTGGGGTGAAACGCTTAATAAATATATATATATATATATATATATACACGAATAGTCGTTCAAAGTAAGTAGTCTATTTGTAAGTGTCACCCCTCATCGTGTCTGGAACGAATTCAACGTCAGATCGGTGATGATAAAATGTTACTATCAATAGTTTGGTTTTTGGGGTATTAAAAGTTACAAGCTAGTTTCTGCCCTCCTTCCCTGATGCAATGAATATGCATACACCAGGGTTCCCTCTCACAGTAATATGATTGGCTGGTGTCAGCCATAAATACAGACTGATGTGGAGGTACAGGAGGACGCCTATTGACTTCGCCTATTGCCTACCACTACGACGAGGACCAGTCCATTATGGTTACCTGCTAGATTGTCCTAATCGGTTACAGTAGTCCAAAACCTCTTTGCTACTTCGAACAAATATATGCCTTACCGGGACATATCATTCCCATTGGGCCATCAAGAGTTAATACCAGTCCGGGTATCTAGCAACTCAGTTCAATCGCTGAGATGAAAAGAAATATATCCTGGTGAAAGAAACTATCAAACGACACAGCAGCGAGTAGACTCTAAGCATGGGTTGAATTAAGTGTTAGATTAAAAG
Source organism: Acanthosepion lycidas (assembly GCA_963932145.1). Lineage (NCBI taxonomy): Eukaryota > Metazoa > Mollusca > Cephalopoda > Sepiida > Sepiidae > Acanthosepion > Acanthosepion lycidas. The sequence goes on along the minus strand of OZ010592.1, from coordinate 91,140,936 downwards.
ATTCCAAGCAGGTAATCGAGTCCGGCAAACATCAAACGTAGGCCGAAATGTTGTGCGTATATGTTGTGGTAAACCCTCCTACAGTAGAATGAACTCTTCCTCCTCTCATAAATACTAACTGAGAGACTTCCTCGGAGTGGAATCACAGGGTAACAGAGACGCAGTGTTAACCTGACCGTTCGGACAGACTCTTCTCACTGCTTATTACTAACATTCTTGCTTTGTATATATCTGTTATTTCAATACACTTGTTCAACCTACCTTCGTCTTCCGTGTCTTTCTTTCTGGCCTCTAAACAGGCCACAACAGTATATCAAGCAAGATGAGTTTCCTAGTCTGAATAGAAAGACACATAATAATGATAATAATATTTAACTGTATGTTTGTTTGGGAGTTTATAAGGAAAGTCAATCTTGAGGCGTAACAATGAAAGATATAACGGCCAAGATTCGGGAAATCTTGAGGCATTATACGGAAAGACAATCTTGAGGCATTATATGGAAAGACAATCTTGAGGCATTATATGGAAAGACAATCTTGAGGCATTATAAGCAAAGATATAACTGGTGAGATTCGGACAATCTTGAGGCTTTATTTTATACAGCACCTCAAAGCTGAAACTGTAATCGGCAAGCGGAAGTAAATGACCACATTGTCTAAAACTGACCAACAAATAAATACTATCTGTCTATATTTCTGAGACGACGTATTATGTGCACTATTTACATTATTTGGACTACTCTCCTCATCTTTGTTGCCATATTTATCGCAATGTTTCGGCCACTGTACGCTCCGGCCTTCTTCCCGTGGTTGGACTATCGAACTGAACCCTTTATTTCGCTCGCTGGGGTAGACTGTTATCTCCTGTTAAATCCTCTCTCCAAGTTCTCCACTGCCCTAACCAGGTATTGAACTCACAACACTTTGGGTCTTGTCACTGGGTCTAATCAACGCCTTTATCCACTATGCCATGTGTCCTTAAGGACATCTGTAGATGAATTTCTGGGACTTATAAACTTAATGTCTTCAGCAACCATTTTTACCAGTGCTCATATTGCAATTTTCGTTGTTATTATTGCTTTTCTCTGGCACTGAATACAATATGGGAACCAGTAAGGAGTGCCAGAGAAAAGCAATAATAACAATAAAAATTGCAATATTACCTCTGGTAAAAAAATAAATGTGATGACAACTGCAAAAATTGCAATATGAGCACTGGTAAAAATGGTTGCTTGCTGTTTTATCATGGCAAGCTCAAAAACTACACTATAAGCCGATAGATTTGCGAAGTTGAGGCTAAGTCAAAGGAATCTTCACGATCTGGAAAGAGAAATAAATGTGGTCCTTAAAATCTAAAATTGTTCCCGTTATTGTTGGAGATTCAAGTCTGATAAAGAACTGAAAACAACAAATCAACCAAGCCCCTGTTGCCCCATCTCTCTCTCTCTCTCTCTCTCTCTCACTCTCTCTCTCTCTCTCTCTCCCCCACCCAACGAAATTCAAAAAAATAGTTCTAATAAGCACAATACATATCCTGTGTGAAAAGATTTATCTATTTAAGGAATTTTTGTTAATAGCTATCATTTGTTTAATTAATTGGAAACAACAAAAATCCTAGCCTTCACGTGTCCAAGCTTATTGCTTATGACTCGACATATTGAGGTCAAAAATAATTTTTTAAATAATAATAATAATACGAGGTGATATAGATTGAATAGAGCGATAACAGACTAGAAACATAAGATTTCTCTTTTATTGGTATGGTATCCCCATCGGATAAAATATATCTGTTAAAGAAATATGATAATATAGGTAAATATTAGGTTGGTGCAAAAATAATGACGTTTTCTCACATAGTAACATATATGAGAAAACGTCATTACTTTTGCACCAACATAATATAAGACTCTACTAAATCATGTGACACTTTAAATGCATTGTCATACCTATAATAAATACAGATCTGGAATCCGATCAATAACGGTATAGACAAGAACATTAGCAAGATCCCTGGTAGCAAGAAGTTAAAAAAAAACCGAATGCATATATTTTCTAGCAAGCCTTAACTTAGATCTTGGGGTAATGACCTGATTAGGGATTTCACTAAATAGAAAACAAAAGAAAATAATAATAATAATACAGGTTTTCTGGGTGGTGTTCATACCGATTTCTTGCAGTTTCCTTGCCTTTGCAGGCAGATGTTCCAGTGCAACACAATTACAATAATAATAATAATTACAATTAATAATAATAGTTACAATAATAATAATAATAATATCAAGGAATTGTCCCTGGAGATCGAGATTAACAGGATGTGGGGAATGAAGACTGAGACTGTACCAATAATAATCGGAGGACTGGGCCTGGTGAGAAAAGGAATGGATAATTTTTCTAACAGTGTCCCAGGTAACATTAACATACAAGTTGCCCAGAATATCATCCTACTAAGAACATGCCATATACTAAGAAAAGTGCTATGAATTCTACTATAGGCCCTAAGGACCATAGTTTACACTCGGTACTACAGGATACAAAGAAAGAAACATAACATACACAAATAATATTAATAATAATAATAATAATAATAATAATAATAATAATAATAATAAATCTGCAACTTCTACGGGAAGGAAACTGAAAGACACTGGTATGAACACCATCCAGACCCGGTTACGGAGATAGGACCTGTTACAATTCTATGGGACTACACAATACACACTGACAGAACAATCAAAGCCAACCGCCCAAATATTGTTATTAAAGACCACAAACAAAAACGCTGCCTCCTTACTGATATGGCAGTCCCTGCTGACTGCAATGTATCTTTGAAGATATTCAAAAAGCTGTCAAAATACAAGGTCCTTGAAATAGAAATCTCGAAAATGTGGCATATGGGAACATCAACAATCCCTGTTGTAGTGGGAGCCCTAGGACTGGTTGGAAAAGATTGCAGTAGACTAATTGAAGGGATTCCTGGAAGTTCATGCCTCAAGGAGATACAAAAAATTGTTCTGACAAGTACAGCCCACACTTTACGAAGGGCTTTATCTATGTAATTTCTTTTTTTTTTTTTTTTTTTTTTGTCAGTGGAAAATGTCATGATGCCATTTCTAACCTTAGGTCCCTGGGCGGGACCCGGAAAGAAATGTGTAAACGCCAGAAATCAAAGAAAATAAAAAATAATAATAATAATAATAATAATAATAATAATAGTTCTAACAAAATCCAAAAAATAAATATCCCCAAGAAAGGACATGGTACCGAATTTTTGGCTCTATCATCCATAAAACCTTTGTGCAAACTTTATTAATGCTAATTAATAACCCAGTGAAATTCCAAAATGGAACGCAAAAGGTTTTACATATCTCCTACCAAAAACAGGTGACGAACTGTACTTATTCTTTTCTCGATGAAAACAACATTCTTCCTCTGGAACAAAAGAGATGTCGAAGAGGTGCATATGGTTGCAAAGATCAACTACTGATAAATAAACCGATCCTAAAAAGTTGCAGAAAAAAGGTAGAAATGTCAGCACAGCTTGGATAGATTAAACGTAATACCTTTGATAGTGTGCCACACTCTTTAATCCGGAGGCTTTGAAAATCTACAAAGTCTCCTTTGTCATAGAAAAATTCCTTAAATATATCATGGTACTATACCAGAATCACACCAAAGGCACTATCATTTCCAATCGCCTGAATATCCTGCGAGGAATCTTACAAGAAAACTCTCTGTCACCCCTTCTGTTCTTTCGCATGAACTAAACAGTAATAATTACAGATAGAGCATAAACAAAAAGAATTTAATTACCTATTCTGCATGTATTATCTCAAATTCTTTGCCAAAAACGACAATGAGTTTAAGGGTATTTTCAATACTGTAAAATGTTTCAGTAATGACATAGGTATGGACTTCGGATTAGATAAATGTGCAAAAGTAACATTCAAGAAAGGAAGAATTACAAAAACACACTCAATAGATCTAAATTTTGTCATAAAGATTACGGAATTGACACAAGAAGAAGCCGATAAATGCCTAAAAGTCCGCGAAGGAGATGGAATGCAGTATGCCCAAATGAAGGAGAAAGTGAGAAAAGAGTATGGCAGGCGTGCACATCTGGTGTTAAATACCGAGTTGAATTGACAAAACAGAATATCAGCGATAAACACTTTGACTGTCCTTGGGGTGCAATACAGATTCAACATCATTGACTGGACCATAACTGACATTAAGCGAATGAATGTTAAAACAAGAAAAGCTTCTCATTTGCCACTGCATGCATCATCCTAAAGCCGATGTTGATCGTCTGTATGTGTCCAGATCCGAAGGAGGGAGAGGATTAATTCAACTAGAACAGTCTTGTAAAACTACAACAATGGGTCTTCAAAGATACCGGGAAACTACAAAAGACTGGGTGATGATCTGCGACAAAGAACATGAAAGAAATAAGAAATTTTATTCAGTAATAAAAGAAGCCAAAAAATTCAAAAAGGAATTTCAAGTGAAGAAATGCAAGAAAGTTTTAATACACCTACTGCAGCGGTGATTAACCTAAAAAGAAAGCAAAAACAAATGCAACTGACCAGATGCAACAACTTATTTAATTTAATAAGGAACAACATATTTAATTTCTTATTCTACATTGATAATCTCAAACTCTTAGCCAAAGACAACAAAGATTTGAAAGATCTCCTCAATACTGCAAAAAGGTTTCAGTGAAGACATCAGTAGGGATTTTGGATTAGATTAATGTGCAAAAGTAACATTAAAGAAAGGGAGAATTACAGAAACACACTGAATAGATCTAAATTTTGTCATAAAGATTACGGAATTGACACAAGAAGAAGCTTATAAATACCTAGGAGTCAGTGAAGGAGATGGAATGCAGTATGCCCAAATGAAGGAGAATGTAAGAAAAGTAAATGACAGACGTGAGTGTCTGGTGTTAAATACCGAGTTGAATTGACTAAACAGAATATGAGCGATAAACACTTTTGGCTGTCCCTGTGATGCAATGAAGTTTTCATGAGCATGGATGACATTAAATGAATGGATTTAGAGTCCCCCACCCCCAGGGCTCCATTCTTTGTTCCTACTCTGTTTTTACTTTTTATTAATTACCTCCCCAATTACATCAGCTCTCAACTTAGTATCTACGCTGATGACCTAACCTTTCATTCTTACTTCGATAATTACTAGGACAAAAGATGGCTTGTTAATGTTAACGCCTTCAAAACTAAACTTCTCTTCATTAATAAACTGAGAGACCTCTTGCTGCCTTCCATAATTATGGCTGATGCTATTCTCCAAGAAGTGACTTGTTGCGCCTTCTCGGGCTCACGTTCTCGGCATTTCTTTAAGCGTTTCACCCGAGGAAAGGCGAGAAGCCACTAACACGCAAGTGGTCACAGAGAGTTGGAGCGAGAGCAAATAGGAGTGATAGAGGAAAGGATGAAGATAAGGATAGGAGATAGATGAAGGCATCTGGAGACGTCGATTAACATTACATTTGAATAGTTAGAGATTATAACTATCAAGGAAACAAGAAAAAGGGATGGAGTTCCACAGGCGAGAAGTGCGTGATATGAAGTTATTGGAGTAGAACAGACAGCTTCATTTAACAGTTTCGACAGTGAAAGGGTGAGAGAGAGATGCCAGCCTAGTTGAACGCTTAAATTCATGAAATCTGGGAACCAGCGATAGCAGCTCAACGGAGCAGTTACCGTGAAAGTATGTGTAAAAAAGACAGAGGGAGGCGACAGAATGGCTGTGAGAGAGCGACTGCAGACGAGATGCCAGAGCAGGGCCAATTATATTGCATATCCGTCCCTGGATTTTATCAAGAACCTTGAGACAAACAGAAGGGGCTCCAGACTATATATGGCAGCAATACTCCATGCAAGGGGAGTCCACATGGTTTGTGGGTATCTAGTTTAGAGATGATAGCAGAAGTAAAGGAGGGGGTTATATGCATATCATTCAACAGAGACTCAGGTTTAAGTGGGAAGTTAGGCAGAGATATACCTGTTGAATCAAGAGTAGGGTTTGAGGAGAATTTACGTGCAAAACATTCGGTTTTATCAGCCGAGGATATTAACACATCAAATTGATTTAAGTTGGAAGGAATATAGACCTTACACTTATTTAATGCCCTACTACAAAGCCGCCAGTAAATCACGAGGGCCAAAGTTGTTAGAAGTTATGCGGTGCCTCATTGTCTTGGCAAACAGGGGCTCAGCTCTTTCAAGAACTCGTTTACATTTATTACGTGCAGAAATGAATAGGCACCTGTTGTGGTGGGAGCTGTCACGCTGGTATAGACAAAAACAGTGGTCCCTGTGTGTTATAGAAACCGATCATGCTGCTGTAAACCATGGAGAGGACTGAGGTTTCACTTGGTATTTCCGAGAATGGATGAAAGCGTCCATGTCGGCTTTGATCCAGGAAGAAAGCTCACTGTCACAAATCTCAATTAGTAAGTTAAAAATGTCAGACCAATGGGCGTCACGAAGAAAATTACGGAGTCCTAATAAGCATGTTGATAATGGAAAAACTTGTTATGAATAGGAGGTTCCTGTTTAATAGGTGATTGCAATGAAATATTTGTTGTTCATGATGACGGTCGTCTTCGAGTATAGAATACAGAGGTTAGCAGTGAATATTTCGAAGACAGTAGGAAATCGTTGTTCAGGTTAGCAGTGGATATTTTGGTAAAAGTAGCAAAGCATAGTTCGTCCTTCTGTTTCTCTTCGCCTAACAAGCTGGACTGGACATTCGGGTAAAGTAGACAAAATGGCCGCCTTTATACACGACGGATTGAATGTTCTACGTCTTCTGATTGGTTAACCTTCTATTGGTGGACTATAAAGTCAGTCAAGTCATTTGGATTGGCTCACTAGTACATATTATGCACAAAAACTGCAACAATATCAATATCTACTACTGAGTGGTCAGAGTTACCAAGAGGGCAATGTTGCGGTGCTCAGCTAGAGTGAGGAGAGGAGGTAGGAAATAAATCAAGTAGAGAAGCTTGTTGTTCGGTTTTGTGAGGCAAATGAGAAGGGAAGTCTACAATTTGATTAAGGGATTGGGCAATGGAAAAAAAATTAATGTCTGAATACCGGCAACATCAGGACCTTTGGAATGTTTCAGTCACTTGTCATGGTTGGGCATTAAAGTCAACGAAAACAAAGGTGTTCGAAGATGGAGAGAAACAAAAGAAAAAGAGATAGCTCACACATTAAACATTTAAAACACCATTTTTAACATGTCGACCTCCATAGGTCAATTATGAAATTTGACATCAAACTTTATGATGTAGCTGTAACTTCTATGCCAACAGTTATTCTTGCACTTCTTGCTTGTGGTACTCCCTTCTGTCTCCATGCTTTTCAGCCAACTTTAATCTGCAAAAATTTAAATACAATGTCTATCACTATCTACTGTCCTCCTGATTACTCAATTGGTGCAATTTTCAATTGGGATGTTAAAGATGTCAGTACAAGGGGCATCCCAAAGAAAATCATGGAGTGAGTCCCAATAAGGATGCTCATAATGGAAAGACGTCCTATGAATAGGGGATTCCTATTTAATAGATGATAGGAACAAATTATCAATAGCTACCACAGAGTGGTTAGAGTTATCAAGAGGGCAATGTTGGATAGTTTGGCAAGAGCAAGGAAAGGAAGTAAGACAGAACTCAAGTAGAGAAGATTCTTTGCTCCGTTTTACTAAGGAAATGAGTAGAAAAGTCAACGATTTGATTAAGGTTTAGGCAATGGACAAATTTAATATCTGATTACCGACAACATCGGGACCTTTCGATTACTCACTTGGTGCAATTTTCAATTGAGAGATTAAAGATGTCAGTACAAGGGGCATCCCAAAGGAAATCATGGACTGAGTCCCAATAAGGATGCTCATAATGGAAAGACGTTTTATGAATAGGGGATTCCTATTTAATAGATGATAGGAACAAAATATCAATAGCTACCATAGAGTGGTAAGAGTTATCAAGAGGGCAAGAGCAAGGAAAGGAGTTAAGAAAGAAATCAAGTAGAGAATCTTGTTTGCTCGGTTTTATTAAGGAAATGAGTAGAAAAGTCCACGATTTGAGTAAAGGATTAGGCATTGGACAAATTTAATATCTGACTACCGGCAACATTAGAATATTTCAGCCATGTATTGTGGGGAGCATTACAAAGACAAAGATGTTCGCAGAGGGATGAAGAGAAACTTCCTTTTCTCTATTGTCAGCAATTATGTCTCATATACTGCAATCTTGAAAAGAGGGGGAGAAAAAAGGAAGAAAAGATAGCTAACAATGTTTAGTAACGAAAGACGGAAGCATCTTAATGAATGGTTTGGGGCTTCGACAGACAATTCCCTGGCCATCGGAAGATTATCCTAAATGTAAACAGCAACCGATGCATATAAATGCTGGACACTTTTCTGCAAAGAATTCTTGGTGAAGAAATGCAAGTAAACCATAATACACCTACTTGTAGCAGCAAAGAACCTAAAAACTAAAGCAAATGCAATGTACCAAATCCAGAAACCATGGCAATTAGCCTCTTCATAGTCAATACTCTTCCCGTACCAAAAAAGTCGATGTATACGAACTCCTTACCCATCAATGGTTACATAGTACATGGTTCAAAGCTGAAATCGAAGGTTTTATTTTTACTGCACTGTTCTAATGATTGTTAACTAGAAATTACCAAGCACATATACTGAAAAATTGTGTTCATCCGAAATGCAGATTCTGTGAATAATATTCAAAAAGAATTAACCATCTTGTATCAGTTTGCACGCTATTAGCACGCACTGAATATAAAACATTGTAGGTCAATATCTGCATTGGAACATCTGCAACCGGAAGTAAACTGCAAGAAATTGGTATGAACATCATCCAGAACAGGTTAGAGAGATAAGACCTGTGACAATTTTTTTAGAACTTTACAATACACACAGACAGAACAATCAAATTTAATTACCCAGGCATCGTGATCAAAGATCACAAAAACTGAATGTGCTTTCTTATCGACATGGCAGTTCCTTCAAACTGTAATGTATCTTTGAAGATCTACCAAAAACTATAAAAGTACTTGGATCTTAAAGTGGAAATCTAAAAAATGTGGCACCTGGGGTTATCAATAATTCCACTTGTATTTGGGGCCCTTAGCTTCATTGTAAAAGTTTATGATAGATTCACTGAAGGGATTCCTGGTGGCCCATGCCTTAAAGAAATACAAAAACTTTTACTCACAAATACAGCCCACAACCTACGAAGGGCTTTATTAATGTATAATATTTACGATCTTTAGTTTTTTATTTTTCATTCTTTATGAAAATGTCCAGTAGAAAATTTCATGACTGGCCATAGATCTCTTGTTGGGACCCAGAAGGAAATGTGTATATAACAGAAATCAAAGGAAATAATAATAATAATAATAATAATAATAATAATATTGATAATAATAATAATAATAATAATAATAATAATAATAATAATAATAATGACAAGCTTTAAAAATTATGAACCTTGCAAAAGAACTGAAAAACTGTCTATCATGTAAGTAAAGTTCATCATTATAAGCGAGATTAGAAGTATCGCCAAGAGTTTTATATAGATGGGCGAATTAGAAATCCGAGGAAGTACTGGAACCATTATTCCTATGCGAGTGCTTATGAAGTTGAGGTGCTGCCACTTGATCTCCAGTGAGATCTACCCATTCTGAAAATTCCATTAGTACGTACGAAATTAATATATATATATATGTTTATATATAGGGGAAAAATAAGCTTAAAAGTTTAAATTTTCAGGATCCCCACTCCTTTGTGTGTATGTTAAGTCACATCAACGTAAACATAATCTTCGTCCGATGAAGATCTGAAAGAAGAAACGCATCACATGTAAACATTCCCCCACTAGATTTTGTTATTGATTTTATTGATCATAGATATCCATACATATCGATATGTCAATTTCCAAAATAATAAAGCATTTAAATTGTCCGTACCTTTTTTTATATCAAAGGATATAAAAAAAAACTTCAGTATCTGTCTATATTTCTGAGATGATGTATTATGTACACTATTTACATTATTCGGACTATTGTCCTCATCTTTGTTGCCATATTTATTACAACGTTTCGGCCGTTGTACGCTCCGACCTTCTTCAGGTGGTTGGAATGTCGAACTGAACCCTTTATTTCGCTCACTGGGGTAGTCTGTTCTAGTTACACGTGCCATGTTTAATGGATGGCAGTTATCAGTTATCTCCTGTTAATTCCCCTCTCCAAGTTCTCCACTGCCTTAAGAACACATAGCACAGTGGATAATTGAAATGACGAACTTAACCCTTTATTTCGCTCACTGGGATAGACTGCGGTTCACATAACATCAAGACAACCTTCAAAAGCTTAACGACACTTCGCAGATATCTCTCCCGAGTAAGACACCCTCATAGAGAACATGACTAAAGACTGTGTGTACCCTATCCCGTGCAGCTGAGAAAGAAATATAAAGGGGAGACAGGCCGTCCCCTTAAGTTAAGGTTTTAAGAACACCAGAAAGCTGTAACACGAGGGGAAGTGGAAAAATCAAGCCTGGCTGACCACATATGGAGAGAGAAGGGAGATCACTGCCCTCTGTGGGATCAGGTTGACATCATAGACAAGGAACACCATTGGAAGATTCGTAAACTTGCAATATGGAAACAAGTAATAAGGAGTGCCAGAGAAAAGCGATACTAACAACAAAAGTTGCAATATGAGCTCTGGTAAAAACATGTAATGATAACAGCAAAAAATTGCAATATGAGCACTGGTAAAAATGGTTGCCGAAGACATTAGGTTTATAATACACAGAAATTCATACACAGATTTCCGCACACATGGGACAGTGGATAAAGGAGTTAGTTAGATCCAGTGGCAGGACCCAAAGAGTGTGAGTTCAATACCCGGTTAAGGCAGTGGAGAACTTGGAGAGGGAAATTAACAGGAGATAACTGATAACCACCTGAAGAAGCCTGCAGTGGACAACGACCGAAACTTTGTAATAAATATGGCGACAAAGATGAGGACAATAGTCTGAATAATGTAAATAGTGTACATAATACCTCATCTCAGAAATATAGGCAGATACTGAAAGACCGAAACGGCGTGATAAATATGGCGACAAAGATGAGGACAATAGTCTGAATAATGTAAATAGTGTAAAAAAAAACTTCAAAATTTACTCTCGTGTCCGAACGAGTACAAGAAATCATAATAATAAAATCGGTTGCAATATTAATAAAATGTCTTTTCAATATTCGAAGAAAGACATGTAATACTTGTAGTAGTAATTGTGATTTTTGTTTGGCATTCATTTTATCGACACTGTAATAAGAACAACCATGCGAGAACTAAAAATCAATACGTGAGTATTTATTTATGCAAAGACGATACGTTAAGATTTATTTTAAATAGAACGAGTTTACTTAGTGTTACTCGACTAGCAAATGTGATACCCTATTTTGTTGATCGTCTCATTATGTAAATGGGACCAAAACGAAAAGAAACGAAATGGGTTTTCTTCAAACCAATATTTATTTTTTTTTTATTACTCTGAACTGATTTGCATAAAGCATATGATAAAAACAAATGTCTACTAAACTTAAATTAGTCGGAGCCTAAGTGAGAAGTCACAATGACTGTGTTGCGCCAGTTCGGCATATGTAGAGGGCGTGGCTACTTTTAAAATCAGTTCCTGAAATTTTGACCTTTGATAAGGACTCACGCATTTAAGACAGTGCTTGAAAAAACTATTAGATAGATAGATAGATAGATAGATAGATAGATAGATAGATAGAATTGGACTGAGATAGATAGATAGATAGATAGATAGATAGATAGATAGATAGATAGATAGATAGGATTGGACTTAGATAGATAGGATTGGACTTAGATAGATAGATAGATAGATAGATAGATAGATAGATAGATAGATAGATAGATAGATAGATAGATAGATAGATATGTCGGAAACTGTTATCTTTAATATCACATGGTCTAAAAAGTAAAACGAATACAATGAGAAACATCTGATTGTTATTCTAAACAGGTAAACATAATCGGTGTGTCTTCTCGGAAACAATGTGTGGTATAAAAATAACCCATCAACAACAATTATTATTTGTCCCAAACAAAGCCTCTCTAACGATGTCTCATATAAACGCTGGGCAGCCGATAGACACAATAATCACAACACGAAAATAATAGAAAACTATTTTTTTACTCAACAGGAGGAAAGAGTTTCTCTTTTTGGTGGAACTATAATTAATCTGAAATGACTTGAATGGTTAATATACCTCCTATTAATGAGGCAATTTTCTTTTTTTTTTTCTCCTATCCACATTGCTGAATTGAGAAAAAAAATAAAAAGAAAGAAGGCCCAGTAAAAGAAACAGTGTTCGGGTTGTTGCTTGTATCTTTCTATTACTTATTAGGTCAGCTTTAAATGAAGCCGGTGAGAGCTAGTCGATTTGTCGTTTAGTAATAACGACAAATGAAATTACTAATAAAAACAAAATATACAAACGTTTTTAAAAGACATTATATCCAGAAAAGAAATAATAATAGTATCTGTCGCTCACCTGTAAGGAGAAATATATACACAATATAGATGTCCAGGTAGATTGGGTGAGGCCAGTAGGGAGACCAAGCCATGCTTGCATATATACCTGTTCTTTCACACTGTTACTAGTTGCAGAAGGTAGGGAGTGGCAGTGTCTATAAAACTGAGTTTTCTTTCTCTTTCTTTCTTTCTTTCTTTCTTTCTTTCGTTACCTTAAAATAAAAAAAATACGTTGCTGTGACAGTCTTTGTACACGATTTTGGCAGTGAAGTGAGCTTCCACATTCATTTTTATAACTATAGGCGAATACTTGCCAGTCACTGAATGAGCGGTGAACAACTAGCAATAAAACTAATAGGTGAAACCAAGTTGGTTGGGGAGAGACTTGATGAATGGTGGTAGACGAGACACACTGACCGCTGAACGCACAAAAGTAATCAACAGACTGGATAAAAATGAAAGCCTTTGTTTAGAACAGATTATTGATGGATAAGGACATCATGGACCAAGCGTGCGAGCAACGATGAGATCTTAGAGAGGTTGCAAACAAGGAGGAGGTTTATGCTTAATATCAGGACAAAGCAGCTGAAGTTTCTGGGTCTCATAATGAGAAAGGGAGGCTTGGAGAATCTGATACTCACGGGTCGAATAGAGAGAAAGAGACAAGTGAAAACAACGCGTGACATACCTACCGGACTTAAGCATTGTGGATAACAGAACATGGTCTGGAGGAGGAAGCAGAGGGAAGGAAGTTGTTAAGAGCTGCAAGGAATAGAGAGAAGTGGAGAGCCATGATCGCCTACACCCTGAAAGGACATGACACATGAAAAGAAAGATTGATGGATCTGGGCAAAAACCGAGACCAATTAGATTAACATTTGACCAAAGTCACACATTTTAATATTATTATTTAATATGTTCGGGGCGTAGCCGATTACGGGTCTCCACAGCTTCGTATCCTTCGTGGTACTGAGTAAGGTTTGTCTTTGCGTTATCGATAGAGTTCAACAGCGTCACCGAATTCTTGTGGGTGACGAATCATTTTCCACCCTCCAACCTCTCTCTCACAGGCAGGGTTGAGGCAAGATTATCGCTGTTCTATCGCTACTTCAATGGAAAGTGCGCGGGCGAATTTAATGCCTTTGTTCTGCCATGTTTAACCGTCCCGGCTAGGACCCACCATGCCACTTATATTGTTACAAACCACCCATATTCCCTTCGTATACCGTCGGTGAAATGTAAGTTCCACTCGAACAGCTTCTTCCCACGAACCATTGCCCTATGGTACAGACTCCCAAGTGGATGTTTCCCTGACCACTACAACCTGTTCAAGTCAATTGTTAACCGTTATCTTCCCCTCCTGTCCATATAAACTACCTCCTTAACATAACCCTCTATCTCGAGTGGCTCCCGGGCTTGTACAGGATGAACCTTACTGTAAACAAAATTTCCTAATCCCTGTTCTGCCAAGTATTTAGACAAGCCCGTAAGGGAGATGACAAGCTATTTTCCACTGATCCTTTTTACCTTCAATATGTCATGTGAGTTTTAGATTCACCAAGTCATCTTTCTTCATTTTTTTTTTTCATCTTTGTGCTGTTTACTTTCAAGTCCCCTTTTTAATCCTTCTCGATATTTTTGTCTAAAAAAAAAAAATTAGCATGCCAAATTTTTTTGAATGTTTCAACTTGTTCAATAATCTTTTTTTTTTTTCTTAACAACAGTTGTTCCTGTGCGTGCGCCGACATGAATCGCTATTTCTTCGTCATGTCTGACAGTCACCGAATGTCCTCATTGAGGATTGTACGCTCGGACGCCTAGAGATCTCTGGCATTGACATCATGGACGATAATGTTCTGCCCCTGCCTGTGAATGCTTTTTTGCGTTTCTCTACAGGCGACTTATCCACGCTGGAGATTTCCAATTCCATTCGTACCTTGTACACAAACGACCGAGCGACTTCCAATCTCAACATCGCTGTATTTTGCGCGTATCGCGACGACTATAGCATGTTGCTCCATCTCGTGTATTAGCTGATAGTTCGCATTGATACCCTGGAAAGATAAAAAGTTTATTACACGACTGCAGACGCACAATCGCATGTCCCCAAATACCTTACGCACCCTGGATAATATGAAACAGCTCCTCTCTAACAATATTAAAATGCTCCATAAATCTATTTGCAGCAAAAAATAAGAGATAGAGAGATATATAATAAAATCATGTAAATAATGTAAGTAATCATAATACCTCATTTAAGAGATACAGAGATATATAATAAAATCATATCAGTAATGTAATTAATCATAATACATCATCTCAAATATTTAGAGAAATATAAAAAGATTATGTAACTCATGTAAGTAATCATACCTCATCTCAGAGATATCGACAAATATGATAAAATTATGTAAATAATATTAGTAATCATAATGTCTCATCTCACTGATATAAACTAATATTATAAAATGACGAAAACAATTTAATTAATCATAATACCTAATCTCAGAGATATAGACAGATAGGACTGTTATATTGCGAGTCCAAATTTTAAGTTTTTAGCAATAAGAGGAGAGTGTATGTTGAAGAAAGCCAGGCGAAAGATTAAATAATGATTGTATGGTTCCAACTGTTAAACATGAAGGTGGTTGTATTTGTGGTTAGACAGGACTGGAGATTGGATTCATTTCAAGGGAAAAAGCTAAAACATGATTCTATTTTGCAAGGACAGGCTATATCTTCTGGTTTATGCATATTTGAAGAAAAATATTCATCTTTCAGCAAGACAACGATCGAAGAAACTCTTCTAAATTATGTTAAATTTACGTTGAGTCAAAAAGAGGAGAAAATTTTGACTTGGCCATCTCAATGACCTGACCACTCTTCCATTGAAGTAATATGGAATAAATTGGATAGAAGCGTTCAAAAAGAAAATCCAAAGTGCGAAAGTGAGTTTTCCAATGCTTCATGAATACTTGGAAACGTCTGCCTTCTACTTGATTCGTCAAAAACTGTTGCAAAGAATGCCAAGAGTTTGTAAAGCAGTAATTAAGGCAGGTGGTGGTTTTATTGACGAACACAAATTATGATGCTGTTGTATGATAACGTTTATATTTAAAGGCTTATTTTTTTCTCGAAATAAAGGCAAATAAACAGAAGTTACTGAAATTTTATTTTTTTTTTTTAGTTAATAAATACAAAAAGAAATGCAGGGTGGGCCCATATTCTTTTCCTGTAATATATATATATATATATATATATATATATATATATATATATATATATATATACATGAACAAATATTGTTTTAAGGTGTGCTATATTTATGGCATAAGGTGCTCAAAATCAGAGATAGAGCGTGTGTAAATATAAAAGTGAACATTGAAATCAACACTCAGAGGCGATAGGCTGTTTCATGCTAGACGCAATCCTCAGGTCACAAAAAAATTAATTAAATATACAATTTGTCGAAAAATCTTTACATCATTGGGCAGGTAATTAATAATTTGGACAATTCTTGTTGAAATAACCTCAAATTTTCACAGAATATAAAGAAACAGATCAAAATTTTATATTTAATGGAAGAAGACAGTACGTGGTTATATCAATGAGGATCTGCCAGAGAGATTGATCGGACGTGGTTTAGATGAAAGCAGTTCTCTGATGAAATAGCCGTCGCGGACACCGAATGTGTCCCTGTGTGATTTATTTTATGGGGATATGTGAAGGGACTGGTCTCTGTCCCCTCTCTTCCAGCTAGCATTAATAAACTCAAGCAGAAAATCACTTCCACACCGGATAATGTTACTGGAGACATGCTACAACGTGTTTGGCAAGAGCTTAACTACCGACCTGACGTGTGCCGTGTCACAGGCGGTGCACATATTGAACACATATGAAATCGGTCCCATAATAAACATATGATATTCAACACCTAAACTGTTCAACTTCATTGAGCTAGACTTAATAGTTTTCAAGATAATTGCTTTTAAAATGAGAATTTTGGGGGATACCACATATATATATATATATATATATATATATATATATATATATATATATATATATTTGTGTGTGTGTGTGTGTCTGTGTGTTGAAAAGAAGACAAAAAGCAAACGTTTTTGCTTAAAATGTGGATTTTTTTATTTTAAAATATGTATTATACTCTATTTTCCATAATTTTGCTACACGGGTTTCTGGTTTCGCGACCTTCTTCAAGCAAAAAGAAGATATTTCCACATATTATAAAAATGAATTTTTTGCGTAGTAGTGATTCAAATGTCTTTCTTGGATTTGAAAATAGAGTATAATATATATTTTAAAATAAAATATCCACAATTCAACCAAAAAAGTTTGCGGTTTATCCTTTTAAAACATATACTTTTCTCTCGTTTTCGCTCTCTCTCTCTCTCTCTATATATATATATATATATATATATATATATATATATATATATATTTGTGTGTGTGTTGAAACAAAATGGGTATTTTTGTAGAGATTTTATAACATATTTATGTTATTTATAATTTTCGAATAAATTTTATATATATATATATATATATATATATATATATATATATATATATGGTTGGTGCAAAAATAATGACGTGATAATGTCGTTTTTTGATGTTAAAAATTACGTCAAAAAACGACATTATTACGTCATTATTTTTTCACCAACCTAATATATGTAAAAGAAAATAGGACAAGTGTAATAGTTGACGACGCGTTTCGTCCGATGTGGACTTTTCCAAGGCAAAGGAAAAAAAATTAAGAAATATAGTATATAGAAATATATATGTATGAAGAAATATAGTCTTAAGATGTGCTATCAAAGATAGATATGGCCTCTAAATGTTGACTGGTTCATATCTACACACGCTCTATCTCTGATATTGAGCACTTTATCCCATATATGTATATATATATATATATATATATATATATATATATATATATATATATATCATAATTAATATTTATACACTTTTCTCGCCCCATTCTTTTAAAATTAGAACTACTACAATAAAAATAAATAAAAATGAAAAACAAGCAAACCTGTTAGCATATATTTCATAAACTCCATTGTATAGCCACCTCAGCAGCATTTATACACAAAGAGTGGGTGTCACCATGAGTAACTTTCTGGTCGTATTTTTCTTGTCAATTTTTGGGGGCCCACCTAGGAAATATAATATTCAATGAAATAATTATTGCATCCTGATATATTTATTTTATTTACAAATGTAAATTATATTCAAACTTAAAACACAGTAATTCTTTTCTGAAATTTAAATATAAATTAAATGTTAATAAAAATATTTTACTTTTAAAAGATCTTTATCGTTTATAATAGTATATAATAGTCATACTTCTTTTACTTATCTTTCCAGGGTACATAAGTGGATGTAAATAAAAAAAAAACAGCTGTTATAAAAAAACTAATTAATAACGCTTAAATTAATCCCTTCTGTAACAATTTTATACAAAGAAGTAACATTAACCCAACTAATCATTAATAGTATTATAGCCTACAATTGTTTTTAATCATTTCACCCCAAGCAAGGCGACAAAATCACTAAACCGCAATGGATTAATGAGAGTTAAAACAAAAAAAAAACGAGAAAACGTTTTTGAGGTTAAAGGACAATAAAAGAATAGGATTCAAAGAGACAGACGACAACAATTTAGGCTGAATTTAAATTTTTGAAGATTGTAGTTGACACAAAACCAAGAAAACATAAGAACATTCCACAAGCGAGAAATGAAAAAGAATAACCTACCCTATTTTCTTGTGTATAATGCACCACTTAAATATAATACCGCCCTGTGTTCCCGAAGCCAAAAAATAGAGAATACATTACATCCTTGAGTATAATACGACCCCGTATTACAGCCATTTATATATACAGTTTTTTTTTTAATTGTGCCATATTATCAATTAAAATCGCAGTGTTGTATATATATTACACTAACATATTTAATTTTTCACAATATAAAATAATAAAAAAAGATATATTTATTAATTGTGATTTTCTTCTAATTTTCGTTTCAAAAAGTTATTTCCGAATTTTCAGGAAAAAGTGCTTTATCGTAATATAGAACGTGAAGGATCTAATGCATTATCTTTATTAGATTTTAATCAATTCCAGTAAATTTCCTGTCTTTCAGACAAAAGACATTTTATAATGCTGATTCCCAAAGAACAAATATTGCCGACATATCAAATACCCTTATTGGGGCGCTTGATACTTCCGGCCTTGTGCCACACTTAAGCCACGCTTAGAAAATGCCCTGAGTTAGCAATTATGAACACCTGCTTACTATGTGTTTTATTACCTATGATGCTTACTGAGTGTATTTGAAATCTTGGTTTTTCAAATGAGAGTTTTTTCAAATTGGTTAAAAATTAATACGACCCCACTTTTTTACTTTAATTTTCAAAGTCTTCTCTTATTATTCGCAAAAAATACGGTATTAGCATGGAACTTACATGTAGCGATTTCAAGGTTCAAGGTTCAAATGATGACACCAAATCGAAAAAGATTTTATTACACACTCAAGACTTCCATTAACGTCAGGAGAGAGAGAGAGAGAGAGAATAAATAGGATAAATATTTGTAGTAAGCATGCAGAAGTTAATGATTTTCTACTCATTCCTCTTGATTCCTTGGGGAACATAGAGCCAAAACAACTCGTCTCAAACGAACGTGGTTCCGGGCGATCCTCTTCAGCTCGTCCCATGTCGTGCCGGTTGCGTTCGCCTCTGAGTCAACACTTCTGCGCCAAGTCTGTTTTGGTCGACCCACTCTACGCTTCCCTTGTGGATTGCAGCCAAGTGCCTGTCTGGTTACTGATCCATACTCATTTCCATTTCTTGATGTCAATATCGATTGGGGCTTGTCCACTGTTGGTCGTTGGAAACGACATCACTTGTGGATTTCATTCAAGGGCCTGTATGCCTAGTGACACTAGAAGCAGGCTTATGTAGTGTATGACCGATCCAGGCCCATTTCCGTTTCCCGATGTCAATCTCGATTGGGGCTTGTCTGGTCCCGTCAAACAGTTGGTCGTTGGAAACGACATCTCTTGTGGATTTCAGTCAAGGGCATGCCTGCTTGCCGGGTGACACTAGAAGCAGGCTTACGAAATGTGTGACCGATCGATCCCCATTTCCGTTTCTTGATGTCAATCTCGATTGGGACTTGTCTAGAGTTGGTTCTTGGAGACGACATCCCTTGTGGATTTTAGTCAAGGGCCTGCCTGACTAGTGACGCTAGAAGCAGGCTTGTGGAGTGTGTGGCCGATCGATCCCCATTTTTATTTTTGATGTCAATCTCGATTGGGGCTTGTCCACAATTGGTCGTTGGAGATGACATCCCTTGTAGATTTCATTCAAGGACCTGCCTGCCTAGTGACACTAGAAGAAGGCTTACGGAGTGTGTGGCCGATCGATCCTCATTTCCATTTCTTGATGTCAATTGGGGCTTGTCTGGTCCCGTCCCACATTTAGTCGTTGGAGACGACGACACTTTTGGATTTTATTCAAAGGCATCCCCATTTCCGTTTCTTGATATCAATCTCGATTGGGTCTTGTTTGGTTCCGTACCACAGTTGGTCGCTGGAGACGACATCTCTTGTGGATTTTAGTCAGGGGCCTGTTTGCCTGGTGACACTAGAAGCAGGCTTACGGAGTGTGTGGCCGATCGTTCCCCATTTCCATTTTTTTATGTCAATCTCGATTGGGGGTTGTCCACAGTAGGTTGTTGGAGACGACTTCCCTTGTGGATTTCATTCAAGGGCCTGTCTTCCTGCTTGGTGACACAAGAAGCAGGCCTACGGAGCGTGTCACTGATCCATCCCTATTCCCGTTTCTTGATGTCAATCTCGATTGGGGCTTGTTTGGTCCCGTACCACAGTTGGTCGTTGGTGACGACATCTCTTGTGGATTTTAGTCAAGGGCCTGCTTGCCTGGTGACATTAGAAGCAGGCTTGCGGATTGTGTGGCCGATCGTTCCCCATTCCCATTTCTTGATGTCAGTCTCGATTGGGGCTTGTCCCCAGTTGGTTATTGCAGACGACTTCCCTTGTGGATTTCATGCAAGGGCCGGTATGCCTGCCTGGTGACACTAGAAGCAGGCCTACGGAGCGTGTCACCGATCCATCCCCATTTCTGTTTCTTGAGGTCAATCTCGATTGGGGCTTGTCTCGTCCCGTCCCGCAGTTGGTGGTTGGAGACGACGTCTCTTGTGGATTTTAGTCAAGGGCCTGCCTGCCTGCCTGCCTGCCTGCCTGGTGACACTAGAAGAAGACTTGTGGAGTTTTTTTCCGATCGATCCCCATTTTATTTCTTATCCCTTGTGGATTTCCTTCAAGGGCCTGCTTGACTGGTGACACTAGAAGCAGGCTTATATAGTGTGACCGATCCATCCCCATTTCCGTTTCTTGATGTCAGTTTCGATTGGGGCTTGTCTGGTCCCGTCCCACAGTTTGTGGTTGGAGACGACTTCCGGCCACCTGATATCGAGGATGTTCCTGATTCATAAGTTGGTAAATTTTCTGAAGTCTGTGAAATGCTTTCTTGGTCTAGTCGCACTGTGTCTAGTCGTCTGTTGTTTACCCTCATGACCTCCGTCTTTCCGATATTGATTTGTAGGCCAGTCTCCTTCTTTTGCAACACATCTCAGGTTCTCCTGCGCGTCTTGTTATTTGTGTCAGAGAAGGTTGATGATTTTAGAAATTAATTTTTATAAATTCTAACCTAAAATTTATTCACGCAACTTTCTGGCCCAGAAATTGTTCTAGAGAATTTTCTACTGTATATATTGCGTGCTGAATGCTGGGAAAAAACGATGGCCAATGGTCTTGAATTTATGTCGGGGTCCATTTTACGCATCATCATCATCATCGCCAATCACATAAACCGGATGTGGTCGTAAGGTCACTGCGCAGATGATTACCCGAGCAGTTACTTTCATATACATGGGTTGGATTCCTGCTACATGCGTACTGTGGCTTGACCTATTAGACCTGATGCAGCCTATCCCACTCCAAGCCAAATCACAGTCCCCCTACTTGAAGGCTCTCCTTGGTCACGGACATTGTGGTTGTTGATTGCATCGAGGGAAACCTGCGCCAGAGCCGTTAAATTCAGTCTAGAAAGAAAAGAACTGCCCTGTTATCAAAATCCATTTACTACCATCAATAGCTATGGAGCCCCAGTATTACATATTGTCCTAAATGACTATTCACTCTACAAGATTATTCATCAAACTATTAACAGGTCCTTTTTTTAAATTCTTACTTCTTAATTTTAGCGCTTCCAAAAACAAAATTGCACTCTATTAATCATCTTAAAGAACAGTTTTAAACATTTATCAGAATGACTGATGCTAACCTCCAGGGGAATTTGCTCTATTAATCATATTTTTATAAGTGTTATTTTATATTGATGAGAGCACCCACATTTTTTAATCATTTCATCCCAAGCAAGACGGGAATGCCACTAGTACGCAGCGGATTACAGAGATTGAAGGTGAGAGAAAAAACTGGGCATAGAGGGAGAATGAAGAAAGGATAAAAGATAAACGGAATTCAAGAAGATAGAAGATGGCGATTGACGTCGTATTTAAATGTTTGAAGATTGTAGTTATCAGGGAAGCAAATAAACGGAAGGGATTTCCACAGGCGGGAAGTGCGAGAAAATATTGGAGTAGAGGTGCCGTTTGCATTTAGCTATTTCAACAGTAAAAGTGTGGAGCCTAGATGCCAATCTATTAACACGGTTAAATTCACGTCGATAAAGCAGTTGCAATAAGATTGCGGGGACCTAGTGCTGAGCACTTTATTTTTAATATGGAGGGAAAACAGAATTGTGATTATTCGAATCAATAAGAACATCAGAAAAGGGGTAATCTTTTTATTAATATCTATTTCGCATGCAAAATTAAGTACGTGGTCTATATAAAATTATGCGAAAAAAAAACCGAGAGCTTATCCATAGCGACACCTTCGGTCTGTGTGAAAACGTTTTATGCTAACAATTTCTTCTCTCCCACTGAAGCTCTTTTCCGATTTCTTGCCAACTATTATTTCAAAATTTTTAAATGAAACGTCAACCTTCATCGCCTGCCTCTTTGAATCCATTTCTTATATTATATCTCCCCAATTCTTTTACTTTCTTGTATCTTAGTGACTTTATCTCCTTGCCAGGCGTTGTGCAAAAGGACTGGACTCAAACAATGTTATCTCCAATGAATATCTATACGTGCATTTAGTCATTGTGAGTCACTATGTATGCACAAAAGGAGGCACGGTGTAGTTGTGCGCTTCGGATTCAGGAATCGGAGAGCCGAGTTCGAATTCCAGTCGAATCGATTACATTCACTTACGTGATAATACTCTTGGGAAAGGTATGAATCCTCTTCTTCTTTCAACTATGGGTAAATAGCTGGAAAGACTGGGTTCTATAACCTTGGATAGCAACTGGTTTAGGAGAAGGAAAAAGAGTGAATTAAAAACCGGCTTGTTTTTTCCCCCTAGAAACACCATTTCTACTGTGGCTGTAGTACACAGTGTGCTCCTACGAAATAAAAACAAAATATATACAGTCATTCCGATAAATGAAACTCGTATATTTATAACTCATTATATTCATAAATAAAAAAATTAAAAAAAGGATCGAAAATTGTCATGACAAAATCATTCCGAATCGATTAGGGATGATTAAATTCTTGACATATGTGTCCTCTAAATACCCCCTCCATGGCATCAAGTGTGTTATAAATATTAATAAAGACAAACTTATCCTTGGAACTCTGATGAATAAAGCGCTCAGTAGAATCAGACCGGAAATACAAGAAAAGTGCGGCTTCGTTAAAGACAACGAAACAAGTTTATGCGATATGTACACTCATATAAAGAACAATACAAATGCAAATGGACGCAGACATATGTTTTATTTGTTTGATAATACAAAAACGTTTGATAAAGTGCGCCACAAACAGAGATGTTGAACCTGTTAGGACGACTTAATTTATTTAGGAAATGTGTTAAAATAATACAGAACTTACACAGGGAGCAAACCACTTACATACATACAGATATGAAATGAATTCAGTAAATACATAAAAATAGAAACAGTCGGAAGGCCAGGATGTGCCGTCTCCCCGGACTTATTCATTTATTATAGTGAGACTATCATGTGAGAATTTGAAGTTCTAATCTCACAATCTTAACAACATTAGATGACGCAGTATTGATCTCAGACACAGTGAGAAAACTACAGCAAATAGTGAGGGAAATCGAGAAGAAAGGATTAAATACAATTATAAGAAGACAGAATTTATGGTTGTAAGCAAAATAAACAGAAAGTATGAAATGGAGACACTAATATCAAGTTCCTATATAAATTTAAATATTTTAGTGATTTTAAACCTATTATCAGGTGCAGTTCTTAAACATAGTAGTAGTGGCTACCATAAATAAATATTGTATCAGCAACAGCCAGAATATAAAAACACGTAAATCCTAAAGTAACTCTCTTCTTCCGGGTTTTCTTCTTTCGAACTGGTGATATGAACTTTCCACACTGAAGCTAAAAGGTCTGTGAACGCTTCACCCTAAAACATACCAACACAGTAAGTCACACTCGAAAATATATTGATGAAGATTTCGTTGTGTATGCAATTTTCTTTTCACAAAAGAAACCCTTGTTTTAAATTTTTCTTTCATTGATTATTGTTTTAATAAATGTTATCTTTTCATTTCAAATCAAATGGTCTGTTATTTTGTGCCTGTATTCTTTTCCTCCGCCATTATTTCATGCACTATAAAATGTTCCCGTAAGAAACTTTACACATTTAATTATTGAAGTAGCTAATCACTAAAATATTAACAGTAACTTGATTGATTATCGATATAAAAATCACAATGGATTCCTATATATACATGTTACCGTAAAACTAACAATGAACAAAATATAGTATGCATTATTTAGTGAATACTACCCATGATATCAACTTGCACATTAATAACTCAAAAATAAATACAGAAATAAATTCTTTTCAGACAGGATTTTTGTTATTAAATGATTTCGTTAGGGTGTGCTGTCTTTGAAGTAGAATTCTTTGGCGAATAATACGACAAACATCTTTCTGATGATGCCAAATTGGCAGCTGATCTAAAAAATGACTTACAATCTGTTGTAATTGTTTATTGATTTTAACACCTCCAAAACAAAAATACTCTCTTTTAAGCGTATGAGAGAACCCTTTTGAAGCTGCCTGCATAGATCAGTCGGTAGATCATCACACTTTTAAGGAATAATCAAGAATTAGATGCTTTTTATTTTCCATCAGAATATGGCTGATGCTAACCTCCTGGTGGGTAACTCATTGCGCTTTCTCGGCCTTACATTTTCCGTTGATATGAACTGGAAAAATTATATTAAATCCAATGATAGGTCTGCTGCTAGATTTGATTTAATGTATCGGCTGCTTGTTTACCAGTCAAGTTTGATCTTCAAACAATTAAATCATTTTCTGTCTTCTTTATTTCTGTTTTTTTTTTATTATTGTTTTCTCTTCTGAATATTTTCTTTTTCTTGCATTCACTAACTCCTTGAGTTTGAGTGGCTTCGTTGTTTTGCTTAGGTTGGTATGATTAAAATATGTTTGGAAGGTGTGGAGAAGCCAATGCAAAACCACTTCATTATCTTTATCAAGAAACCATAACGGTTACTGGATAATAAAAGACAAGAGCCACCAAAGCCTTCTTCTTCTTCTTCTTCTTCTTGCTGCTGCTGCCCTTCAGGACGTAGGCGATCATGGCCCTCCAGTTCTCCATGTCTTGTAGATCCTAATAAGTTTTGTCTTTTTATTATTTCTCCCAAACCCTGATCTACCATCAACTATTTTACGCGCTGCTTTCCTCTTTCCCTCAATCTGCCCTTTGAGTACCAGTTTTTCAAAGCCCTCTTTCCTCATTACGTGCCACAGAAATTTCAACTACTTCTTTTTTAAGTATAAGTTTCCTTTTTGTTTTCAGTTTCTCTAAAATTTCGTCGTGACTCAATTGTTCGTTCCATCGCATCCTCAGCACCCTTCTGTAGAACCATGTTTCTCTTCCTTCAAGTCTCTTCCTTATATCTGAAGAGATTGTCCAGCATTCATTGCCATATGAGGAGGACAGATATCACGTAACAATTCAGTACTCTTTTCTTCGCCTTCGGATTGCAATGTCGCACACTCCGTTCCCATTTATCAAACAAAACGAGCAACGAAAATACGAAAAAAACACATCCACATTTTATAGAATATGCAAAAGCATTTGTTAAAGTACAAGGTAACTAAAAACTCCGTGATGTGTTTGATTTATTAGAGCTTCTTGGTGCGGCTGCTTACAAGCCCCGACCATACAGCAGACAACCTCAGACTAGCTACTTCGACACCGCCACCGTTCCTCACTGCTACTCGAGCTAAGACTGCTGTGTGCGCACAACTCACCTACACTGTTCAGGAGATATACGCCCACCTCGGGACTCACTAGACGTACTCTTTGGCGTACCACCTTTTTTTCCCCAGAGTATGTAAAAAAACATCATGGATTTTATTGGTTAACTTATGCAACACGAAAAACTATATAAACTGCTATGCAAGATCAACATGAGAAAAAATATTAGAATAACTCACAATATTTACTGGGAAAAACTGACTGCATGCGGATAAGAAACGAGTTAATCAAGTAAAAAAAAAATAGAACTGGGATGTAAGAGCAGGATGGATTTTCTCACCATACTGAACAGGAGTCGAGGTTCATCTCTTGTTTCCTGTTTAGGATTGGATTTCCGGGTCCTTCCCCCAATGTTTTCTTATTCTTTGTCCTCCCAAGTAACCCCTTTCGTCTTCGTGGCATTATCACCTTGCTTGGGGTAAAATGATTTCAAAAGATCTGCACAGGGCAATGATCGGAAATGACCTACCAGGGTTTTACTATCGACTGTCATAATGTGAACAACATCAAATGCGCAGATGACGCAATGCCGTTTGGTTGGCTTTCATCTTTTATCAATCTTTATGAGTTATTTCTTGATGAAATGTAAATATTTTGTACGCAATTTTATGGCTTCAGCTACAAATGTTTTGGACATCATTTTATACTTTAAGGGCAAACGTATGCTTTATAGTTTGTCAATGATAAAATGTATTGTTGGAGATTTCTTTTAAATGTATTGCTATTAATTTCCCTTCAAAATGTATTGTTTATACGTTAATTTATACGTTTAATACGTTATTGTATTTTTTATATTTTTTTTATAAAAATGTATTCTTGATCATTTTATTATTAAAATGTATTATTGCTCAGTTTATTATTAAAATGTATTATTGATCAGTTTATTATTAAAATGTACTGTTAATGACTTTCTTATAAAAATGTATGTTGATCATTTTATTATTAAAATGTATCGTTGATTGTTCATCATAAAAATGTATTGTTAATGATTTTATTATAAAAATATGTTCTTGATCATAATGTTTTTTAAATAAAAAATTATATTGCTGGTATCTGTGTATATCTCTGAGATGAGGTATTATGATTACTTGTTTTATTTACATTATTCGGACTGTTATCCTCATGGCTCAATAAATAAAGACGTTGGTTAGATACAGTGACTAGACCCTAAGATTTATGAGTTCAATAACAGGCTACAGCAGTACTCAGCCAAAACTTGGAGTGTTTATTTAAAGGGAAATAACTGATAAAAGGCCTCTGCACCCCAAAACACATGACATATGCCACATGAGAGATACAAGGGCTATGTAGACCAAAAAAACTTGACATGAGCCTCTGTAGAGATACAAGACATCTGTACGCCCCCAAAACATGGCATGTGCCACTATAGAGATACAAGGCCAATTTACCATGAGCCACTGGAGAAATAAAAGTGTTTTATGTCCCCAAAACACTTACCATGTGCCATTGTAGAAATACAAGGCTTCTCTAACCTAAAAAGAATTGGCATGTTCCACTGGAAAGATACAAGGCCTCTGTACCCCAAGACAATTGGCATGTGCCATTAAACATTAACAAGGCCTCTGTGTCCAAAAATATTTCACATGTGCCTCTGTAGAGACACAAGGCCTCTGTACCCCCAATGAACTTGACATGTGCCACTAGCGAGATACAAGGGCTTTATACCCCCAAAATATTTGGCATGAGCCACTGGAGAGATACAAAGGCTCTGTACTCCCAAAACACTTATCATGAGCCACCGTAGGAATAGAAGGTTCATGTACCCCCAAAACATTTCGCTGTCCCACTGTGGAACTACAAGGCCTCTTTACCTCCAAGATACTTGGCATGTGAGATTTTATAGATACAAGGCCTCTATGTTCCAAGAACTTGACATGTGCCTCTGTAGAGATACAAGGCCTATGTACCCCCAAAACTCTTTGCATGTACCACTGAAGAGATACAAGGCCCTGTACCTGCAAATCACTTGACATGTGCCAATGATGATATACAGGTCTCTGTACCTCCAAAACACTTGGCCTGTGCCATCTGAAATATACAACGCATCTGCCACTGTAGAGATACAAGGAGTGTACCTATAGCAACTGGCATACGCATTTAGATAGATATATTGAATTTAACAAAACGCCCTGATATAAGCAACAGGAGAGATACCAAAACCCGTTGATATGTACCACTGGGCAGATATAAAACACTGATTCAAAATCACATTTTATGTGCTAGTGGCGAGATAAATGTTTCTGTGCTCGAAACACTTGTCACTGGAGAAATAGAAGGCCTCTCTATCCCCCACCCCCAAAAAATACTTGACATTTGCCGCTGGAGACATAGAAGGCCTCTCTACCCCCAAAACACGTAGCATATGCAACTGGCGACATGCAAGGCCTGTGTATCTCTACAGAGTCATGTGCCAAGTGTCTTGCGGGTACAAAGGGCTTGTATCTCTACAGGCAGATGTCAAATGTTTTGGGTTACAGAATCCTTGTATCTCTCCAGTGGCACATGTCATTTTTTGCGGGTACAGAGGCCTTGTGTCTCTACAGTGGCACATGCTAAGTGTTTGTGGAATAGAGAGGCCTTGTATATCTCCATTGGCACAGGCCAAGTGTTTTAGGGGCATAAAACTCTTGTATTTTTCCAGTGATACATATCAATTGTCTTGTGGGTACAAACGCCTTGTATCTCTCCAACAGCACCAACCAGAAACTAATTCGTAAAGTAAAAGAATATCTGAATGAGTATCGGCCAGTCGCAGATTAACCTTTTGAATATATTCTGTTCTCCTCGCACATGTCGTGAAACTGTATTTGTAAATGAATATGCTTTTTGCTACCCACTGAAAACGTGATCAACTTTCCGGCCAGCGTAATATTTCTACCGTTCCTTCACTTCCCTGAAACCAGTTCCCTATATCTTTACAAGTTATTTGCAATTCAAGGCTCCATAAATAATTTATACACATCTCCCCCCTTGACATGCATATCGCACCATTATTTCACTTTCTAAATCATAAAAAACTTCATTACGAGATGTGAGCTTACTGTCCATGGCTCCATAAATATTATGTTCTATCTGCAGTGTTCATAACGCTTTTAGCTTTCTCTTACTTTCTCAAATAAATTCGCTTCATTATAACAAATGTACTTACTATCCCCGGATCCATAAATTTTACGTCCCGCTATCTGTCTATATAGTGTAATATCTGGATATTTGTTCTGTGTATGCATGTTTACTAGGGAGGTTAGCCAGTCCCTCTTGTAGACGCCTAGTGGCATTGGTGTTTGTTCAGCTCCCACCGAACCCCACTTTGGCTTCTACTGCAACTATGTTGACCCGATGTTAGTTGCATTTTTCTGGTAGAGTGAATATTATCTGGAGTGATCAAGGCTAGTACGCTGAAACCCTTGATCAACATGACTTCGTGACTATCCAAGCTAATTCACAAGGCTTGAGTCAACCCGTGATATGATTTTCGGACACTTTCCAAAGGCACCGCCCGCTAGGATTGCCTACCTGTGCCCGGATTTCATGGTCGGAAAGTGAACGTTTTAAAAATTCCACTACGTGGTCATAGAGTGATTTTCCAAGCGTAGCTTAGATGTGGCACAAGGTCGATATTATGGTGCACCCAGTGAGGATCGAACTCACTACTCAGTCGTAATTGTTCTAGCGAGACAAGCTTGCTAACCATTACACCGCCCTCAATACGTGGTCATATATACCGTTATTTACAGAAAGCATCATCCTTTCTCAGACCTGTTCACATTAAGTTAACAAATAAACTTACTATCCCCAAATCCATAAATAATACATGTTTCTATATCTTCTGGGTGCATAACGCTTTTTCTATTTGTTTGCTTTCTAAGATATATTCACATTACTAACACAAATGAATTTTCTATTCACGGACCTACACCTTTGTGCAAATTAATTGAAACAACCACTTTAATTTAATTTATTTCACCATACGGTCAGTTTTGGACCAACTGGAGTGACAGGGTGTAGTCATTTTCTATTTTTTCTCAGGTTAGGTCATTTGCTGTGGTGTGCAGTAATATGAATCTATTTTTGGAGTGTATGATGAAATTTGTTTGGCCTTGAAAAGTATTGCGTCATCCGTGATTGCGCTAGATTTTAAACACGCCCAGACACTATTGTGTCGTCTGTCGATTAGTTGTCCTACGACCATTGTCTGCGACGGACGTTACTCCAAGGAGGCATACGAAAATTCTAACGCTGCACGAACACACTGACAAGCCTTATCAGTGCTCAAATCAAAATATTATAGACTGGCCGGGAAATTCTCCTGATTTAAATCCAATCGAGATATATATATATCAAATATGTGGTGCAGTTCAATTTATATTACAATGAATCATTCATACAAAAAGTAGATTATTAAAGTTAATGATATAAAATGTCGAAATCCTCTTCACTAACAAAATTTTAAAGATGCATTAACCTACAAATCACTCAATGAATGTTATGATCCTTGTTTTTAAAAATTATAAGCTGTATAAGGTCTTTCTTTAATATGCAAGTACTTTCGACTGCATGTTCAGTCTTCTTCAGGATTGGAATTTATTTTGTTTTTGGTAAAATTCAGGTAGCATCCGAGACAAAAAAATATAATGCGAATCTAAATATGTTTTTTTTTTTTTTTTTTAAATGTTATTGCTAAATGATACAAACTTTTGGATCGTGCAGTCGCAACGCTAAGGTTGAATTTTTTGAAAATTTAAGAGAGTGCGTAATTTTCCTAATATGGTGATTTGAGAATATTTTGTTGTAGGAGTTTATCAGTCAATGTGGCATGAACTAAATTGTTCAATAAATAGAGTAATGTCTCAGTTGTTATGCTACCTTTAAAATTTTGTTAGCGAAGGTATTTCACCATTTTATATCATTAACTTTACTAATCTACTTTTTGAATGAATCATTCATTGTAATATAAATTGAACTCCGACACATATTTGATATATATATAGATATATATATATATATATATATATATATATATATATATATATATATATAATTACGCTATTACTATAAAAAAATAATATATGAAAGCTAAGGTTAACATTTCTTTCTTTTAGTGTTAACGGTTTGAAATTAATCAAACTAAATTAATTTGACAAATTTCTCTCTAGAAAGATCTAAAACAAACAAATAACCCGCAGTGTCGTATGAATTCGCTGTTACCAACCTGTTCTAAAGTTATACCAACAAAAATGTTCATAATAGGCTTCACTTGAATTATTTTAAGTTTTCAGGTCAGAAAAATAGAGCAGATTTTCACTACTGGACTTCCTAATACACGTGTCACGCGCCAATGATTTTCAATAGGTGAGTCATTCCCAACATTAGAAAATTGCCTATCCTGTTTTTGAATAGGCTACCTGCCTTAGACCGATTGTTAACGAATTGGCCACACGGACTATTAATCGCGAATTTGATCTTCACTGAGTATCTCAATACTTTGCCCTCATGTCAGACTAGGAAAAACTTGATAAATATTCACATTTAAAATCTTAAGCCTAGTCACAAAGTGTGAGAAAATTTAAATACAATAGATTATAAATATTAACTAGAATATTCACTTTTACAAAGATGCCCACGTAAATTACTCATCCATGATTTAAAATGTGAGTATTAGATTGTGGAAAGAAAGGCTTGTACGATGAAAATATCTTCATCTATGTGCCTTTTCCCTGCAAGACGTGGGCGACCACAATACCCTGCCCTTTGTAGCTCTTAATTTTTATCTACTCGCTATCTCTCCTAATCCCTGTTCTGTCAAACATTTACATAAGCTCATTAGACAGGAGTTATGCGCTGCCTTCATGTCTCTCTTGACTTCAATATGTTCTGCTGAGGTTTCGAATTTCTTATAAGAATTTACTAATCTTCCTAAATAAAGTACATCGACACAAGTACTGAACTCTTCGCAGTAATAAATAAGGGTCTATACCAGAGTTTCCCAAAGTGGGCGATAGCGACCTCTTATGAGCTCTGTTACATTGAAAGGGGTCACTGAGAGTTTTTATATCATTTTGGGGTTGGTGAACTTACTCAGGGGACGATATGTATTTTTATCCATATATATTCAATATTGGCTACAAAAGGAAATTTCTGAGAGGTATCTAAAGATGTGAGAAACATCTTCATTGTTTTGCCAACTTCTAATATGGCTGAATGTGGTTTCAACGCAGTTACACAGCTTCTTACTAAACAAAAAGACAGCCTTCAAATTACAAAATGAGATCTACGATTAATTCTAAGAAACATTTAACCTAGAGTAAGGGCCTTAGACATTAACTACCAAAGTAAACATTGAGAAAGCTATCAAATGAACCCACTAAGGGCCTTAGACATTAAGCCCCAAAGTCAATCATTGTATTGTAAACATTGAGATAAGCTATCAAATGAACCCAGAGTAAGGGCCTCAGACAGTAAGCACCAAGGTTAATCATCGTATTGAAAACATTGAGATAAGCTATCAAATGAACCCAAAGTAAGGACCTCAGACAGTAAGCACCAAGGTTAATCATCGTATTGAAAACACTGAGATAAGCTATCAAATGAACCTAGAGCAAGGGCCTTAGACAGTAAGCCCCAAAGTCAACCATCGTATTGAAAGCATCGAGATAAGCTATCAAATGAACCCAGAGTAATGGCCTTAGACATTAAGCACCAAAATCAATCGTCCTATTGAAAACATTGAGATAAGCTCTGAAATGAACCTAGAGTAAGGACCTTAGACAGTAAGCACCAAAGTCAACCATCGTATTGAAAGCATCGAGATAAGCTATCAAATGAACCTAGAGTAACGGCCTTAGATATTAAGCAGCAAAGTCAATCATCCTATTGAAAACATTGAGATAAGCTCTCAAATAAAGTTGTTTTTAACATTTTAATTATTGGCTTTTATAATAAAAATGAATACAATATTAAAATCATTTTCGCACTAATACCTAAGTATTATCTTAATATGAAAGATAAATTCAATATAATATTCAAAATTTAATTTGTCAGGGGAGTGTTGATAAAAAAAAAAATTGTGCCCAGAGTGGCGGCGCTGGTTGAAAAAAGGGTTGGGGAACACTGGTCTATATGACCAGTTTTACTAAAGACAATTATATAGTGGAGTGGCTTTCCAATTACACATCATTGCAGGTGATGATTTTTCCACCATACAACCCCTTTCCCCTAAACGAAAATTTGCTAGCATTTCACCACCCTATAACAATTTTGATAACAGATTTTAGGGGGAATAACATTCCTTAATTCAACCAATCTAGATCAGATTGGCAAAGGGAGGAATGCTGCTAAGAACCACGAGGAATAGGATGGACTTAAAACAACAGAAACATGTTTCTACAGAAGGATGCTGAGAATACCATAGACCGAACATGAAAACAAAAAGAACTTTTATACTTAACATCAAAAAAAGATAGTTGAACTTTCTAGGGCACGTAATGGGGAAGGAGGGCTTGGGAACTTTTACACTCACATGACATTGTGACGACAAGAGGAACAGAGGAGCACAGCGCATAACCTAAATGGGAACGTTCTTCTTACATACCGCTTGTTTTAAGAACGGATCCCATAAAGGTTGGTGACGTTTCTTTATAGTTATTAGTAGACCCTCGAAGTACTTCTTCGTAAAGCATTATGTTCGTTTTTAATTAGGGTTGCATTGGTAAAACGAAACTTATGGACAGTTTTGTTCTTTTCTATTACGAGAGAGTTTAAATGGTTGTCTAAACATAAATCTCTTTTATGTTCATAGATACGGTATCTTAGATCTCGGGATGTCTCACCAAAATAATTTCTTTTACATTATAATCATTTTATTTGATTATTGCAATATATACACGGTGTAATGGGAAGATTGGCGCCATTTTATATTTTTAATTTCGCGCATGCGCGTTTTCTTGATTTTGTCCACTCTACAGTATAGTAGGGTCAGTTGGGTAGCGTTTGTGAGAAAAAGAGCACCGTGACGCAATTCACTCCGCCAGAAATTTGGAAACGGCATGCTGTACTGCTTA
Organism: Acanthosepion lycidas; assembly: GCA_963932145.1. Taxonomy (NCBI): domain Eukaryota; kingdom Metazoa; phylum Mollusca; class Cephalopoda; order Sepiida; family Sepiidae; genus Acanthosepion; species Acanthosepion lycidas. Next base: position 91,106,724 of record OZ010592.1, on the reverse strand, counting down.
GCATTCACGCCGGAACATCCAATACGAACATTTCAGAGTGTTTCGGTGTCAATCTGAGGACAGTGTAGAGGATTCGAAAACAGTTGAGTCATATATCCATATATCATGGTGTTTGGAGTGATCACTAGTAATGCTGACGTTATGCCTCCGGTCATCTTCCCACAGGGAATCAGACTGAAAAACAGAGGCCTACATCAAGTGCTTTGAGGTAATGCTGCCCTGGATCAAGAAGGTGGCTGCTAGAAGACCCTATGCCCGGCAACAGGACTCTGCACCATACCACACAAGCAGGACAAACCACAATTTTTGCGACCACATCACCCCTTACATCTTTCCACCTAACTCCCCAGACTGCAACCCCCTTGATTATTATGTGACAAAGAAGTGACAAACAAGGCCCTTTGGTACAATTAGTATTTCGCTTTCGACGTATCGTAACTGTCAGGATTCGATTCTACGCAGTGAATGCTCACTGCTGATGAGTCCCAAATATAGGACGAAACGGCCGTCCAGTGCTTTCTGCATTCTGTTGAGGATTATTCTGTCCTCGATGAATTAACTGGAGATGTATTCAAATCTCCCCAATAATTTCAGTGCTTGAATATCAATGCTTGAACCAGCTTCTAATGATCTGAGAAGGAGCCGCTGGGGAAAAGAAGATGTCGCTCTTTGGTGGGGCACAATCCTATGGGAAAGGTATTCTCGGATGATTTACACCACGGAAAGTGAGAGCAGTGCTGTATCGAGCCTAGTTTGTCACCAATGCCTGTTGGTATGTCGCTTTCGCCGTATCGTAACTGTCAGGATTCGATCCTCGGCAGTGGATGCTGATGAGTTCCAAATAGGACGAAACGACCATCCAGTGCTTTCTGTATTCTGGTCAGGATTCTTCTAGACACGATGACTTAATTGGATTTGTATTCAAATCACCGCAACAATTTCAGTGTTATATATATATATATATATATATATATATATATATATATATATATATATATATATATTGTGTATATTTAGGCACCAATTTTTAATTAATGCATGTTTCATTAAATAATATAGACAAGTTTTGTCTATTTATTTAAAGTAAGTTCTTTTCATGTTGTCTGATAAGCTTAATAACATTATCATTGAAGGACGAAAGGAAATCACCATATTGATACATGTTTAAATCCAATCTAAGTTTTCGGCTTACATAAGCTATTATCAAAGATGACAACTACATTTTAATATATCAAACAATACACGGAACAATAATGATAGTCTGTTTTTGTTTCAATGATAATGTTATGAAGCTTATCAAATAATATGAAAAGTACTTGAAAAGTAAATAAATAGACAAAACTTGTCTATATTATTTAATGAAACATGCATTAATACACACACACACATACAGATATATATATATATATATATATATATATATATATATATATATATATATATATATATATTGAGAAATGTGACTTGGTTAACCGACCCAAGGTTCTCTCATCGAAAAGCTTATCAGGGCCAGGTGTTCAATAAATCTATTGAATTTAGGATCAGATCCCATAGTTATACGCTTTCTGAAAGGACAAATATGAATTGTAGCTTTCAAATTTATTTATTCTTGACACACGAGAATATCGTTAAAAAAGTCACAATGTTTAAATGTTAAACCAGATAATTTCGAAACCTTTAATCTTCCAGCGCATATTGAGGGCAAGAGAAATAAGGAAAGTCAGCAACGAGTTTGTGTGGATGGATTTCAGAATGGGTGGGTAGAGCCGTAGCAAAAGTGGAAAAAACTAATAAGGTTCACAAGGAATAGGAAGTTGTGGAGAGCTATGATCGCCCATGCCCTGAAGGGACGCGGAGAAATATGATTGTCCATGCCCTGAAAGGACAAGGCGAGCTGTGATCGCCCATGTCGTGAATGGACGCGGCAAGCTATGATCGCCTATACCCTGAAGGGACGCGGCTATCTATGATTAACCATGCCCTAAAGGGACGCGGCGAGATATGATTGTCCATGCCCTGAAGGAACGCGGCAAGCTATGATCGCCCATGCCCTGAAGGGACGCGGCGATCTATGATTACCCATGCCCTAAAGGGACGCGGCGAGATATGATTGTCCATGCCCTGAAGGAACGCGGCAAGCTATGATCGCCCATGCCCTGAAGGGACGCGGCGATCTATGATTACCCATGCCCTAAAGGGACGCGGCGAGATATGATTGTCCATGCCCTGAAGGGACGTGGCGAGCTGTGATCGCCCACGTCGTGAAGGGATGCAGCGAGCTATGATCGCCCATGCCCTGAAGGGACGCGGCGAGCTATGATCGCCCATGCCCTGAAGGGACGCGGCGAGCTATGATCGCCCATGCCCTGAAGGGACGCGGCGAGCTGTGATCGCCTACGTCGTGAAGGGATGCGGCGAGCTATGATCGCCCATGCCCTGAAAGAACGCGGCGAGCTATGATCGCCCATGCCCTGAAGGGACGCGTCGAGCTATGATCGCCCATGCCCTGAAGGGACGCGGCGAGCTGTGATCACCCACGTCGTGAAGGGATGCGGCGAGCTATGATCGCCCATGCCGTGATTGGACCCGGCGAGCTATGATCGCCCATGCCCTGAAGAGACGCGGCGAGATATGATTGTCCATGCCCTGAAGGGACGCAGCGAGCTATGGTCGCCCATGTCCTGAAGGGACGCGGCGAGCTATGATCGCCCATGCCCTGACGGCACGCGGCGAGATGTGATCTTTTGTGTCCTGAAGTGACGCGGCGTGATATAATTGCCCATGCCCTGAAGGAACGCGGCGAGCTATGATCGCCCATGCCCTGATTGGACGCGGCGAGCTATGATTTCCCATGTCCTGACGGAACGCGGCGAGCTATGATCGCCTATGCCCTGAAGGAACGCGGCGAGCTATGATCGCCCATGTCCTGACGGCCTGCGGCGAGCTATGATCGCACATACACTGAATGGACACATAGAAGAAGAAAATCGGGTTTGCAGCTCTCCAATGCTCTCTTTTCAGAAAACAGAATCTGTCACTAATTTCATATTCGGGATGTAAAAGAAGAGAAAATTCATAGCTAAAATTCTTTAAATTTTACCATGGCCCACTTCCATAATACTCTAACATTAAATGTAGATGGCAATGGTGTTTTTTATGTCTTTAGATGCGATAAGCATTAGCTGGATTTTTATCTGAATTTTTCACATTTACACAATTTAAATAAACTTTTGCTAGATTTGTGATTCGAGTTAGAAATATTAAAAAAAAATAAACATGATTATTTCTTTGGGTGTGAACTGAACGAGAGAGCCACTGTATTCGACACAAAAAAGGCAAATATATTCATCATGACTTGGTGATTGTACATGAAGTCACGAAGTTAGAAAGCAGTTGACAAGTCCTTGTGAATTCATCAAGAATATAGATACATTCAAAACAAGTAGTGCTTATCACACGGTGGTTGAATATTTGATGTATAGAAAATGAAGAAACTTTTAATCTAAAAATACTAAGAGGTCTCACTTTTTTCTCTCATGGATTACACATGACACGGAACAAGAGATAAAGACTAAATCGATTGAAACGACTTAAAATGACGGTACAATATATATATATATATATATATATATATATATATATATATATATATATATATATATATATATATTTGTTTGAATAAAAACAGACCACGTTAAGGTTCCATGTAATAAATTATTTCACCATAACCCCTTTAACAGGCTTTGGAAGTAAAGTCTGATGATCCAGAGCCCTGTTAAAGGGGTTATGGTGAAATAATTTATTACATGGAACCTTAAAGTGGTCTGTTTTTATTCAAACATATCTGCTCTGAATTTTACATTGAGCTCTCCGGATATCATCCTCCTCGGGTCTACCCATACGGATTACCTAAGTTTGCATAAACTATATATATATATATATATATATATATATATATATATATATATATATATATATATATATATATATATATATCGACTCGACTCTTCAGTCGAATTCGACGTATGAGGGTCAAGCAGATCAGTTCCCTGGAAACCGCCAGCCACCAACTGCACATGAGATTTGATTATAGTGGTGAAGGTTTCGTGCAGGATCATCCACACTTTTTGAAGGGCCGAATACAGAGACCTGGTGGACTACGTGCCACAAGGTTCCCGAATGACCCTCCGCAGGGTTGTAGGAGTAATGGATATCGGCTTGGATTGAGGAATCGGAGAGCCGAGTTCGAATTCCAGTCGAATCCATTACATTCAGTTACGTGCTAATACCCTTGGGAAAGGTATGAATCCTATTCTCCTCCCTTCAGCTATGGGTAAATAGTAGGACAGATTGGGTTCTATAGCCTTGGATGGCAACTGGTCTAGGATATATATATATATATATATATATATATATATATATATATATATATATATATATATATATATATATCTGTGTGTGTGTGTTTATTAAAGAAAAACAAATGTCGTTGGTGGAACCAATGGACAACTTGCCAAAACCTATAACACTTATCCAAATATAGTCTCGAAAATAATGAAAAAAAAAAGAAAGGAAAAAGGCCTGGATGAAAAATTACGCCCGATTCAGTAAAGTGCTCGAAGCCTAGATTGCCTAGACCGAGTAAAAAAAAATCTTGACAGCGTTAAATCCTATGAAACGATGGCTCTAGTTGTAACCCGAGTTTTATTCTGACGCTATCTTCGGACGACTTGAACGGAAATGAAAGAAGGAAGAGGTGTAGGCATTACATAACCCGCGATTCGCCCTAAAGTATCATCGGAAAAACCGTATATATATATATATATATATATATATATATATATATATATATATATATATATATATATATATATATAGGTAGGTAGTAATCCTTAGGTATATAATCTAAGGGAAGTCTATTAAAACAATATAAAAAATTAAATATTAAAACTGATTCATACATAGCGCTCAATGTTTTTATAATAAACAGACCAATATATTTCATACAGTCGGAATTAAGATACCATTATTCAAATGATCATTTTCACCTTGTAAAATTGAATTTACAGGATTTTTAAATCAATCAATGAGTGATATATATATATATATATATATATATATATATATATATATATATATTGCGATGGATAAATTGTCGTCTAAATTATGTAAAAATAAAAATAACACTAGCATCTCATTTTAACAGATATATTTACGAAAGTTAAACAAAAATATCTTCGTATACTACAGAGTACATTTATTCAATAAAATCGACATTAGCTTAAGCCACGGCTTCCAGACGACATCGGAATCTCCTGCAACTCTTCTAAAAGGCCTCCTTATTTAAGATGTTGAATGTTGCCTAATCCTTGTCTTCTGTTCATCTTTGGTGTTACAAGGAGTTTTGTTGGTCTCTCGCTCAACTGCGCCCCATGCATAATAATCCTGGAGTTACAGTCTGGGGAGTTAGGTGGCTAGATGTAAGGGGTGATGTGGTCGCAGAAATTCTCTTACAGCTATGACTTGGTTCTCCTGCTGTGTGGCATGGTGCAGAATCCTGTTACCGGACATAAGTTCTTCCAGTAGTCACCCTCTTGACCTAGGGCTGCATCATCAGGACCTCCGTGTTTCGTCTGAAGCCCTCATCAAAAAATTCCGGAGTTCTTTTCTTCTCAGAACGATCAGAGTAAGTTTTTTTAGCTGCCTTACCTTCGTAATCTCCACTAGACTCATCCAACTCCTTCCGAATCTTCTGCACTGTTCTCAGATTGACACGCAAACACTCTGAAATGTTCATATTGGAGCTTCCGGCGCGAATGCCAGGCAGTAAATTATGCCTTTTCCAAATTTCTGGCGGAGTGATTTGCGTCATGGTGTTCTTTTTCTCACAGACGATGTCTAATTATACTGTGCAGTCGGCAAAATCAAAAAAATCTATGCGGACAATTTGTCATTATATGTATATCTCGTGCGTATTTTGAATATATATCGATTTTTATGTATTCGGAAGAGATCAGTAAGATTCATGAATAATGGATCTGTAGAAATATGGTGACGTATTTTTTAAACGTGTTAATAATTGGTAATATTGCTATAAATATATTTTCAAAATATTTTCTCTTTAAAGACTTATATTCTTTTTCTGATTTTCTGATAAGGCTGGTATTTGGTGAAATTAAAGTTGTGTCCTACGTTGTTGCGATGGGATACGAGAGAATTTGAATGTTTATCTAAACACAAATCTCTTTTGTGTTCCTGGATGTGGATGTGGATGCGGGTCTTAGATCACATGAAATTCAAAATATCCTGCAGCGTCTCACTAACCTCTACATACTTTAACATCCAGAATCTTTTTCTTACACTTATTTGAATATTATCTGTTACTTCCTTGCACGTGACATGTATCCAACCAAAACATCCTACTGCATCTTACTAACTTTTACACACTTTAGCGTCAAGAATGTTTGTCAGACATATTTAAATATTATCTTTTCCTTCAATACATGTGACATGTATCTAACCAATGAAATAGCCTAACACAACATAGAATTAATCTGCGTCTCTTTGCTTTTTATCATATTTTATTTCTATCTTGATCTCTGACGAACCTTTAATAAAGTGAAACATGTTAGATTAATATCTGTTTCCTACTGGTTCCTATGACTTTGTCGGATTCTCATCCATACTCGCTATGTATGTATATATATATATATATATATATATATATATATATATATATATATATATATATATATATATAGGTAACTATAATCGTCTCGGAAAACCTTCGAATTTTTGATTTGCCAATAATCAAATCAATCTCGAAGGAACAAAAGGTTTTAAAAAAAGAAAGAGCCAGGAACATGAAAGTCTGTCGAAAAAATCGCTTTCTCTGACGATCCGCTTAAGTGAAACCTGGGTAGGTTTGTCTGACTCACTAGGTTTGACTATATATATATATATATATATATATATATATATATATATATATATATATTGTAGGCACTAAGGTCAAGAGCAAGCAGCGAACGTCTTTCATGCTCTATTGCAATCTGCAGACCATGGCTTTTTCTAATACTTTTACCTTCAACATGCCCTGTGAGTGTCAAGTTCTCCAAACACTATTTCTTCATTATGTGTTCCAGAAATTTTATTTGTCTCTGACTTGTCTAACTTTTGTTTCCATTTTTCTTAAAACTTGTCACATGCATGGAGGCTGGGATTGAGATTACCATAGGCACTGTGGTAATCTCAGTATCCTCCTGTAGAACCACTTCGCTGATATCTTCAGTCTCTTCTTCATCAGTCAAGAAATTATCCAACGTACAATGCCTTAAAAGAGGTTAGATATTACATAGCAGTTCGGAACTCTCTACTTGATTTCTAATGAAATTGGGCTTCTTTTTTTAATATTCGTTTTAATTTATGGACGGCAGCTTCTGCAATACAAATGCACCTTTACGTTTCTATGTCTGTTAAAGTACTTTTCACAATGATAAATGTCTGCACTAGTTTCATGTCTGCCTTCTTATTTCTCTCCTTTTCTCTTTTCTCTTTTTATTTCTTTCTGTCATTTTATCCGTTTCTAAATCTTTCCTAAAATATACTTTTTGGAGAGGGTGTCTGAAGACAGTAATAAAAAAGGTTTCAAAATAATCATTTTTTTTTTTAACTCCTTTCTCTCTTTACTCTTCTGTGTCTTTTATCCGTTTCTAACATTTTCTTAAAACATTCTTTTATCATACTATAGTGAGTTTGTCTAAGTGACATAGCTATTAAAAAAAAACGTTTTAAAATAATCTTAATTTTTTTCTATCTCTTTCTTTCTCTCATTTTATTCTCTATCTTTTTCTCTGGTTTTATCCCCGACGAACCCTTTCCTCAAATAGACATTTGTCTTACGGTGGTGAGGGTGTCTGTAGAGGACATAACTTTAAAAAAAAAAAACGTTTTAAAATAATCTTAAATGTTTCTATCTCTTTCTTTCTTTTATTTTTCTCCCTGACTTTTTCTTTTGTTTTACCTCCATATTTCCTAAAATAGATATTTATCGTACGTTCATTACGATGTCAAACGGTCGTTAGTGTATCATATGCAGGATTATGAAAACAATATATTTTATGAAACTCAGAATTTTAATTTTATTTAGTAAATATTCTTTGTTCGCGTTTTAGCCAACTGTGACGCTTCATGCTTCATGATTCATGATTTATGCTTCACGTGTTTCATTTTACTAAACAATGTTCCTAGCCGCTGACATAAATTCTAATTGAAACTAAAAATGAAATCACGGGTCAAATTCATGATGCCCATGCACTACTTTCGTATGTTTTATCTGGCATGAAGCTATCAAATATTGAGACAACAATGAAGACTGATTTAATGAGTCAAATTAGTAAAGAGAACTTCACGCCGATGATTGGTCCTTTTTGTATACTAAATTTTTCTCCTTTCTTTCTTTCTTTCTTTCTTTCTTTATTTATTTATTTACTCTCTCGAAAATAAATAGATCTTTGCTTTCTCTTTTTATTTACCTCTTTCTTCTCGTCTTCTTTCTCTGGCACGGTGGAGTAATGGATAGCGGCTTGGATTGAGGAATCGGATAGCCGAGTTCGAATTCCAGTTGAATCCATTACATTCACTTACGTGCTAATACCCTCCTTGGGAAAGGTATGAATCCGCCTCTTCTTCTCTCCCAGCTATGGGTAAATATTAGGTTGGTGCAAAAACAATGTCGTTTTCTCACATAGTAACATATGTGAGGAAACGACGTTATTTTTGCACCAACCTAATAGCAAGACAGATCGGGTTCTGTAGCCTTGGATGGCAACTGGTCTACCGCAGAAAGAAATGGCAACCTACTGCGGGAAAAAATCTGCCTCACCATTCATGTATTTAAATTATTTTCCAGTTTCGTTTTATGTACAACCAAAGCGCTTACATACTGACAATTATTATGACATATTGAATAAAAAACACCTAAGAAGTCTTTATAAAGGTTCGACGTTGCATAACTTTCATATATATATATATATATATATATATATATATATATATATATATATATATATATATATATATATATATATATATATATATATACAGTTCTGGTATAGGAACGCTACCGGCGCGGTATTACAGTGCATTTTCTCTGTATTTCCTTTACTGAAGTCCTATTTTTTTCCTTCCTCGAATAAGTTCATGTTTCTCTCTCCTATCATTTAACATATGCACATATCAGAGTCAGGGATTTTAGTTGGTGAGTGCATTAGGTTTACACACCAGCTATCTTTATGGAAACATCTCGGATTACCTGAGGGAATACAAGTGCTTATATCACCAAAAATAAGAATATCGCTTGTCTGATGGGCGCGTCCGATAACGTGTTATCAAGTTGAAGTCGTAACCGGTCAGTTGAACACGTGACTTTATTATTAGTATTATTATTATTATTATTATTATTATTATTATTATTATTATACACACGCACACACACACATACACACACACACACACACATATATATATATATATATATATATTAATGCATGTTTCATTAAATAATATAGACAAGTTTTGTCTATTTTAAGGAAGGTCCTTTAATATTCTCTGATAAGCTTAATAACATTATTATTGAAAGACGAAAGGAAATCACCATCTTGATATATGTATAAATCCAAATCTAAGGTTTCGGCCTATATAAGCCATTATCAAAGATGACAATTACTTTTCGATATAGCAACCAATACACGGACGAAACAATAATGATAGTCTGTTTTTGTTGCATGAAAAAATTCAAAGCTACGATTAACTCGTGTATACGAGACGTGGAAGCGAAAATCGCGTCGCAGCTCGTGACGTCACGCATGACCACGCGAGAGTGAAGTTTTAAGTATGAGAAGCCGTTGGTATTCATATCAACCAACTATATATATATATATATATATATATATATATATATATATATGAAGATGAGAGAGGATGATGCTTTTCTAAAATTGAATATTCACCATCAAATATAATAGTCTGTTATGTTGACATCGAAGAATAACATAATATTATCTTTGATGGTGAATATATTTGTTTAAATGTCCGTATAAAAACTCCGAAGATAGCTTATGTGAGCTGAAAGCTTAGATCAAGGAACAGCTTAATAAAAAAAATATCCAAATTTTGGACAATTTTTGTCTTCATTTTCTCCCGAAAATAAAGCAACAATACGAAGATTAGAACGGCTCATGATCAAACATAATAAACATTCACTGTCTGCTATATTTAACAATATATATTTAAAGAATGATCTGTTATCCTAATACAAATTATATATATATATATGTATATATATATAATATAATATAATATAATATAAAATAATATAATATAGTATATATATTGATGCATATTTCAATAAATAATATAGACAAGTTTTGTCTATTTATTTTAAGTAAGTTCCTTTCATATTGTCTGATAAGCTTAATAACATAACGAAAGGAAATCACCATATTGATACATGTTTAAATCCAGTCTAAGCTTTCGGCTTACATAAGATGACAATTACATTTCAATATATCAAACAATACACGGACGAAACAATAATGATTATCTTTTTTGTTGCATGAAATTTTTCAAAGCAACGAAAAATTCGTGCATACGTCGTGTATGCCTCGCAGATCGTGACGTCACACATGACCACGCGAGAGTGAAAACGGGAAGTATTAAGTATGGGAAGCCGTTGGTATAAACCAATGGCTTTTATTATCAATTATAGGCATTTAAGAATATTTGTGGAGATTTTATAGTTTATTTTGTTTCGGTTAGGTTTCAAGTGTTTTATGTATATAGCTTCAAGAATTTTTAGTTTTTGTTTATTGTTTCATGCTTAAGTAGAGTTGTGTTTTCAACAAGGATTTTCCGGAATTGTGTGCGCGGCCAGGCATGTTGTTTTAAATGCCTAAAAATGTTAGAGTTAACATTCAAATGTAGAGCCAAGCGTCGTGAAAGCGAGTTTGTAGTGTGACCAACATAAATATTATTTAATCCATTGGAGATACAATCTCCCAAAGGGCATTTGAATTTGTATAACAAAGGTATTGCAAATGTAGAAATGCTGTCAGTGGAAGTTTGAAAGAAAGTACATTTAAGGTGTACTTTCTTTCAAGCTTACACTAACACCATTTCTTTAAGACAAGCAGACTTTGCAATAAATTGCTCGCTATCAGAGATAGGGCATTAATAGGATTAATACGAATAAAATATGTCACTTTGCTGACTGTTGTTTTGAAATCTCCTGACAGTGGACAGAACGATTATAACCAGTATGACAAAGTTCGGAGAGTTTTTGTGTGACGCGTTTCGTCCTTTAGGACTTCATCAGACTAAGTTTTTTATGTTGCTGCGTCTATAGAAGGGCACAAATGAGAGACGCTGGGCATTTTAAATTTCTTGATATATATATATATATATATATATATATATATATATATATATATATATATATAAACAAATAAGGCGACATATAAAAAATAGACATGCCTGACCATTCGTCCATTGCGATACATCTACAACATTTCTCTCCACATTCACAACAAAAAAAAATTACTGATCGACAACACAACTATACAGCAAGAAAATAATAAATTGAAGCTACAGATCGTAGAAGCAATTTATATTAAAAAATTAAAGCCAACACTGAACAGCATCAACTATGAATACTGCAGTCATGTTCTAAAATGCCTATAAAGGAACAGTTTTTCATGCTTTAATGCGCGCGTGACCATGACATTACAACATAGAGGAAAAAATATTTTTTTCATGTTCCAATGAACGCTTAGCATGTTTGCATTAAAAAGCATAATGAACAATTACAGTAATAGATAGCAACGCACAGCTTTATATAAATACTTGTACCCCTGAATAACATATAGTTTTGTACTACTTGTACCCCTGAAGATGATCCTGGAAGAAGATCAAAAGTACTTAGAAAATGAAAATAAAAGAAATTTAAACAGTTATAGCACATTTCTCTCATCCTTTAATATCAATACACGAAAGTTTATTCATGAGTATGGGTAGATTTTGTTTAAAGTTAGCAGACATAATGTCTGTAATTTATTGTGTCAGACATGCCTAAAAGAGAATTTACTGCCTAAAGACACACACACACACATATATATATATATATATATATATATATATATATATATATATAAGTTTCATGAAAAACGACTGACAAGGTACTGCAGTTATGTTTTTTTTATTTAATTGTGTTCTTAAAATGTTATTCATTTCTGGACGTAAATTATGTGGAAATTGTCCAAATGTTTTATATGTCCGATCGGTTCCGGCTCTACTTTGATCCATTATTATTAAGGATATTTTTTATTTTTTAACTGAATGTACAAATTGTTTTATGCATATATCTGGGGTTTCACACACACACACACACACACACACACACACACACACACACACACACACATACATATATATATATATATATATATATACATACAAGTATATAATTAGTGTATACGGAATGAATTCCAATAACCAACAATTACTATTCTTAAAAGAGTGCTCAATACAGAGTAGAGCAGATATAATTATTTATTTATTTAAAAAATTATAACATAAATATGTTATAAAATCACTACAAAAATGGCTATTTGTAGTGATTTTATAACATATTTATGTTATAATTTTTTAAATAAATAAATAATTATATCTGCTCTACTCTGTATTGAGCACTCTTTTAAGAATAGTAATTTTTGGTTATTGGAATTCATTCCGTATACACCAATTATATATATATATATATATATATATATATATATATATATATATATATATATATATATATATATATATATATATATATATATATATATATATATATATATGAATGATAAGAGTGCTGTAATGGATTGCGGCTCGGGTTAAGGAATCAGAGAGCCGAGTTCGAATCCCTGTCGAACCGTTATATTGACTTACATGCTATATCCTCTTCTTCTAAATAGCAGGACAGACCGGGTTTTACAGCCTTGGATGGTAACTGGTCTAAAGAATAAAATGGCCACCTACTGCAGGAAGAAATCTGCCTCGTCAGATTAAGCTAAGCGTATATAACGCATGGCACATATCTGATATTTTCTGAGATGAGGTATTGTAACTAGTTACATCATTCGGACTGTTGTCATATTTATTGCCACGTTCACAATATTTCGGCCGTTGTACCCTCCGGCGTTCTTCAGTATTTGTCTATATTTCTGATATGAGGTATTGTAACTATTTATGCTATTTACATCGTTCGGACTATTGCTCTCGTCTTTTTTGACACGTTCACAACGTTTCGGCGGTTGAACGCTCCGGCCTTCTTCGGGGGATATACGTTGGAATTTCGAACCGAACCCTTTATTTCGCCCATTGGGGTAGATTGTTATATTTCCACGTTCCATGCCTTTTCTGGATCTCAGTTGGTGTTCCCTGGAACCTTTGGGTTCTACAATACGTTGCAAGGGGTTCCGTGAGAAACACTGATGAATAGGCTAATGCATTTTTGTTGAATTTTATATTCGTAATTTTTACGATAGACGTACGGCATATTATTGGAAAATCCTTGTTTATTATAATAAAGGCTTCGACCTGTGATATTATTTAGAATTATAATAAGCATATGGAATGTATTTAGCGATGTCTGTATGCCGTCAGTGTGAAACTTCCTTCAGTGTTTAGTGGACTTGTCTTGTACGAGGAGGATTCATGTATTATTGAGTGACTTACCCAAATACAGAACGAGTTACCATATATTATGTTTACCGCGTTGACTACGATAAAAATAGAAAAATGATAGATATTAATCAATGTATATAATAATTTTTATGCAGTGGTTCCTTGAGACGTGAAAACTATTTTCAAGGATGTCACAGGGATAATAAATTTAAGAAACGTTCTTATAAGTGTTCTCCATCAAATCATAAAACCTCAAATAGATGGCAACTTTTGAAGAATAATTTTTATTATTTAAATTTATAATAATCATAAGGAATTTATTTAGCGATGTCAGTGGGAAACCACTTTCGGTGATTAGTGGAAAGGACTTGTTCATGGCAGATCCGCGTATTATTGAGTGACTCACTAGAATACAGAAAACATTCACAGTGTCTATATACTATTTTTACTACCTGAACTACAATAAAAAATATAAAAGAAATAGATATTAGTATTATTAGTATATAATATATAATAATTATAGGGAATGCATTTAATGTTTCTTATATGACATCAGTGTGAATCCAGCTTCGCTGATTAGTGGACAGGATTTGTACATGGCAGATTAGTGTATCATTGAGTGACTTGTATGTGGCAGATTCGTGTATCAATGAGTGACTTACTATTAGATTGGTGCAAAAATAATGTCGTTTTCTCACATAGTAACATATCTGCTAAAACGACATTATTTTTGCACCAACTTAATAGAATACAGAAAACATGCACTTTGTCCATATACTATGTTTACCAATAAAAACTATAAAAGAGATAGATAGTAATACTAGTATATAATCATTTTTATGCAGGGGGTTCTCTGAGACATGAAAACTATTTCAAGGGTACCACAAGGGTAAAAAGGTTGAAAATACTGGTATAATATCATGGTTCCTACATTATTATATATCTAATTTGTATAATAAAATAATTTATTGAATAGAATTGGATTTAAAACCATTAAAATACATCAACAGTAAGGTTATAAGTAGGATTGCTGAAATATGAAATTCTCCTTGATGCAATGAGCTATTTTCAGTGTTTTGAAAATGAGGGATTTTAGAGTTGGTAAATATCTAAACTTATTTGTTAAAAATTGTTGCATATTTTATCCTCACCACAATTACATGGCTTGTTTTTTTTTTGTGTGTGTGCTTCCTCTCGCCACCTTCTCTTAAAACCAACAGATTTGTCCACTGATCTGATCTGCCAACCAATGCATTATGATTTGGAATTTGAGATCAAGCTGATCATTTCAGAGGATTGGATGAACACAGCTTTAATCACATCAGGGAAGTGAGTTGAAATTTTGGGAGATTAATCAACCAGAGGGTAAGGGGGTAAAAAAGCTTTATTTCTCTCTTGTGTATCATTGAGTGACTCACTAGAATACAGAAAACCTTCACAGTGTCTATATACTATGTTTACCATCTGAACTACAATAAAAAAAAATATAAAAGAGATAGATAGTAATACTAGTATATAATAATTTTTATGCAAGGGGTTCCCTGAGACATGAAAACTATTTCAAGGATGGCACAAGGGTAAAAAATTTGAGAATCACATATCTATATCCTCAGTCAACGTAGCAAGTACACCAATGACGACTGGTGTGATTATGACCTTCTTCAACTTCCAAATTCTTGTGAGTTCAGACTTCAAGGGGAATATTCCGTATACACCAATTATATACTTGGATATATATAGAATTTGGGGCAGAAAAGGATTTACATAGGAATATCGGCGGGAAGTTGGAAACATCGACTTTATAACCATCGCTAGTCCTTCAAAGATAAATGTAAAAAGAACCAAACGGCACTGTCAAAGCATTATTGGGATTTGTTGGATGATGGCTTAACCCCACAAATAAAGTGGAAGATAATCTCGAGAGCCAGAACTCCAATAAATTTCAGAGACAGATGCGACTTATGCTTAAAAGAAAAAATCCTCATAGTAAAACATAAAGATCCGGATTTATTACTAAACAAGCATAATGAACTAATTTTTAAATGCCGACATAAGAACAACCTAAATCTAACTAAATATATTTAGGAATAACTATATAGGAAGACTAATATTACATGATCTTGGTTTTTTGTTTTTGGAAATGTTGCTATGCGCACATAAATGCGAACACATAAGTGTATGTACATAACTATGTAATTGAACTTGAACATTGATACGTCTTTTGATATGTATATGCGTTTATATGGAAAGATAGTCATGCATGTGTTAATTTTGTGTATTGTGGGCACCTTTTTGGAGTGGGTGGCTATGGTTATGGATATGTATATATATATACTTGTATGTATATAGATGAGCTGTTTTTTGTTTTTTTATATGTAGTTATATGTATATATGGGTGTATATATGTGTATGTGTGAGTATGTGGGTACATGTATATGTGTGGATGTGTATGTATACAATTTTTTATAATTTCTATATATGTATGTGTGGGTATGGGTGTGTATATATAGATGGGTACATGTA
This sequence comes from Acanthosepion lycidas, assembly GCA_963932145.1. NCBI lineage: Eukaryota > Metazoa > Mollusca > Cephalopoda > Sepiida > Sepiidae > Acanthosepion > Acanthosepion lycidas. Next base: position 91,090,473 of record OZ010592.1, on the reverse strand, counting down.
TGTCGTTCCGTAGATAGTGTATGTATATGAGTATAAATATAAGTAGTTGTGAGTTCATATATATATAATATGGTAGAATATAGATATCTTAAGGTAATTTAGTATGGATTTTGATATGTTTTTTGGATGCACGCACATGTGGGTGTATATATGTATATGTATATTTGTGTGTATGTGTATATGTGTGTATATATGTGTGTATGTATGTGTATATGTGTACATATATATGTGTGTGTATATATGTGGGCATATATGTGTAATTGTATGTGTATGTGTATATATGTGTGTATATATGTGTATATATGTGTAGGTATATATAAATGTCTATGTATGTATGTGTATGTGTATATCTATATGTGAGTGTGTGTATGTATGAGTATATACATACATATATATATGTGTGTATATGTGAATATATGTATATATATGGATATGTATATGTATGTGTGTATGTGTATGTGTACGGATATGTGTGTAGATGTATATTTATGGATAGAATATTATAAAAGAAGGACTTACAGTCCTGTTATTAGTGTTTATGTCATTTTCTCATTTAATATTCTCCAATGTGAGTTTAAAATTCTTTATAATACGGAGAAAAATTTTTTTAAATTGATAATTTAATTCAAATTGAAATATATTACCCTTTAATAATCATTATTGATGATAAAATTTTTAAATTGGAAAAAATTTTGATATTTAGGTAGATGTTAATACAAGAAGTTACCTGTGTATTTCGGCACATGGGTACCTGTATGAGTGATTGAACATATAAAGGAATGTGTGTATATGTGATATTTGCATGGGTGTGTATACAGTATATGACAGAGCATGATCTTTAATATTACCTTCAAATATTACCCCATATTAACTTAACTAAAATTTAAGTAAAAGAGATTACCTATCTAGAAACAGTCACGAGTTAAATTCATGAACAAAATTCAAACGGATTGAGATGTCAACTTAATTTAGTTTAAAAAAAGATTACTAGAAGTAAACTTATATTTTAAAATAAAATTTTGTACTTTCTATGAATATTTTTTTAATCGACTATTTCATAGAAAATCCCCAAAATTTAAAAAAATTTTAAATCACTAACAAACATCAAATTAAATTATTTGTAGACAGTCTAGAGACATTCAAATTTATATCAAACATTATAATCTTTATGAAACCCCAAAATAACACTTTCAAATAAAGTAAAATAACAGTGTCTGTTTCTAGCCTTTTTTACAAAGAAAATTAGTAACATCTTCTCTTCTCTTCTTTCTTAACTTCCTTCTCTCTTTTTCTTTCTATGAGTTTTTTCTTCTCTACCCCTTCCATATCAATATATAACTTCTGTTAAGTTAACCGTTTAAATGTGTCAATATCTGCTAACTCACTCATGTCTTCTCTCTCTCTCCCCACTCACTTCCTCATTTCATTAATTTACATATGTTTAATACGTCCCGTCAAAAAGTGTAAATTTTCTTTACATTTTTTGTTTGGAAGTAAAGTCTGATGATCCGCAGTCCTTTTAAAAGGGCTGTGGTGAAATAATTTATTACATGGAACCTTTAAGTGGTCTGTTTTTATTTAAATTATTTGCTCTGGATTTACATTGAGCTCTCTGGATTTTATCCTCCTTAGGTTTACCCATACGGATTACCTAGTTTTTCATGAACTATATATTAGGTTGGTGCAAAAATAATGACGTCATAATGTCGTTTTTGGGCGTATTTTTTACGTCAAAAAACGACATTAATACGTCATTATTTTTGCACTAACCTAATATATATATATATATATATATATATATATATATATATATGTGTGTGTGTGTGTGGACTGGAAAGCTCATAGGCTGACTATGAAGGAGTGATGCTAGACTTGTGAAATCTTGCATGCATTCATTTCAACTCTTCTTATTAATAACTGCATTGATTTTTTGCAGGTAAATTGATACCTGAGTCGCCAATGAACACTTAAATAGTAACTTGTCATGAAAATAACTTCCATAATGCCTCAAATCTGCTTCGATGCTAACGTTGGATTAATTTAGCAGATGCGTCAAGAAGAGTCACATAATTATGCATTATGCATGACAATTTTTCTCTCAAATAAAAATCTTCTTTCATGACTTATGCGTCCTTTACGAAATTCATGCCAATATCCTCAAAGAACTGCGTAACGCTCTATAACCAAAACTTTAAATCAAAGAAAATAATTACGAGAAAAATTATAACTGCTATTTTGTTCCACAGAAGCGACATCAGATACAGCGCACAAATTTAAACAGTTTTAAGCGACTGAATTCTATCGCCTCATGCATCGGCGATTAAATTTTGTCCTCGATGATCAAATGCTTTTATACCGCACACGTAATGATTAACACATACTGATGCAGCCATTGTTGAAGCGCATTACCTACTACTCAACTAGGCTCACATCCACTGTTTGGCTGCCATAAATATTCAGCAACATTCGATGACTGTCAGTGGTGCGGTCTTTTTCTGCGTGGAGGAATTCAATGACGTAATTCTGCTTCATACGCATTTTCATGTCAATCTGTGTTAGATTACCACGCTTATCTGTCGAAGATTTTCCGCAAATAAAAGGGCGCAACAGTCCCCACGTCTTTTTTTCTTTTCCCACGAGATTCACTGGATGTATCTGGTTTCCCTCTAAGTAGAGTTTTTTTTTTTTCAACTCTAGCGGACATTTTTTTTTTTTTTATCATTTCACCGCAAGCAATGCAATAAAGCCACACGAAGACGTCGAGTTGAATTTTTTTAGAATATGAGAAAAGGTAAAGATTATTAAAGAGTGAGAACAATAAATAAATAGAAATTAAGGAAACAGACGATAACGATTGACATTGCATTAAATTTTTTGAAGATCAGTTTTGAATGGAAAGCAAGAAGTTAGACGAGAGTTTTTTTGTTTTTTTTTAAGCGAAAAGTGAAATAGAAGAAACTTTTAACATAGAATTGTAAAATGAGAAGAGCTTGCCGCCAAAATCTTGTGTTGCGTTCAAATTCATAAAATCTCAGCGCCATAGAGGAATATTCATCAGAACAATTACCATGGAAATATTTATAGAAAAAACATGGAAAAGCCATGTTACAGCAGTGAGAAATAACTGAAGCCGCGATGCCAGGCTAGGACCAATAATATTGCTGATTCTTCTTTGTCAGTTATCCTTAAATATAAAGCGGAACTACCGGACCAGATATGACAGCAAGAAAAGACGAATGGTAGATTTAGGTGTACGATAGTTTCTGGTGAGAAAAATTGTTTCACACGACACAGTGAACAAATTTAACTAGTAATTTATTCAATATAATCTTTTCACTTCATGTCATTGGAAAACGTTAGCTTAAGAAAGTGCAAGGATCACACTCGTGGAGGTTAGCATCAGCCATCCTACGTTGAATACAACACAGAATATTAAACAATATACATCATCCTAAGCTTATTTGACTGCACGCAGGTAGATATTATTATTATTATTATTATTATTATTATTATTATTATTATTATTATTATTATCGTTATATTTAGTAGCTACACATGTGTAAGTAGATATCACTCATTTTTTTTATTTGTTGTATTCTAACAACGAAATTAATGTCAACCGGCCTAGATTCCCTACTAAAAGAATGAGCCTCATCGAACCTGTATTCTCTTTTTCAATCAGGGAAACCCCTTTAAGCTAAGTGTGCGTTAACATTAGACCACGGGAAGCCACCATAGCAAAGCAGGGCTCAATCACCCTATTTAACGTATACACATCTGTCTTTGGGACCTTTTGAACTCTACATCTGCTAATTTTATTCTCGTCTTTTTCTTTAGTAAGACTTCACCCTTTCTAGGTGGGTCGATATTATTTTCACAGTTAAAAAAATAAAATAACGCACTAAATATCACGTTTATATTAACAAGAGATACAGTTGGATTTAAAAGAATGAATTGCTTAAAACCTAAGCAGGAATTCTGCATATCCAAAAAGACCTCTTTTCTCTCTATAAGACTCTTGCAATCTTTCATAGGAATTTTTGACATACGTACATACAAAGAAGGTCATCTCTCTCCATAGACTATCTTTCTTCCTATTTGTACTGTGTCCATTTTGTTTGGCCCAGAAGGTAAAATGTTGCTAATTGTATACAAATGTTTATATATACCTACTTATATTTTCGTTTGAGGAAATTCCAATGCGTCTCTTATTCTCAAAATATACAAACACGACGCTAAGCTATCAACGAATATATTCCTTCAAAGATAACATTTTTTTCAGAGTACTGCACTGCCGCCATTTGCAACAAGACATGGTTAATGCTAACCTCAAGAAATTAGCAACTTCTTGATCTAACTTTTACCGCTAATGATAATAATAAATAGATGTTTCTGTGCAGTCAAATAAGCTGAGGATAATGGATGTTGGGTATTATTCTGTGTTGTATTCAACGCACCATGACTGATGCTAACCTCCACAAGAGTGACTTCATACACCTTCTCGGACTAACGTTTTCCAATGACATGAGGTGAAAAAATATACTGAATTAATTGCTGGGTCTGCTTCTAGAAATCTTGATTTATTGTCGTGCTAGACAATTTTTCTCGACAAAATCTATCTTACATATTTCTAGAGGTCTACTATTCGTCAGTCCATTGAATATTTCTACCACATCTGGAGAAGAATCTATCTTGCATATTTATAAGTCTACCATTCATCCATGCATTGAATATTGCTGTCACATCTGGTCTGGTGATCCTGCTATATATTTAGAGATTCTTGATAAAATCTAAAGAAGAGTCTATCTTACATATTAATAAGTCTACCATTCATCCATGTGTTGAATATTGCTGCCACATCTGGTCTGATGCTTTTGTTATATATTTAGAGATTCTTGATAAAATCCAAAGAAGAATCTATCTTACATATTTATAAGTCAACCATTCATCCTTACTTTGAATATTGCTGCCACATCTGGCCTGGTTCTTCTGCTATATATTTAGAGATTCTTGAAAAAAAATCTATAGTAGAACCTGAAATGTTGTCGGTCCTGACCTGGCATCTCTGTCTCGATCATTTTCCTACCGCCGTAACGTAGACTATTATGACTTTTTCTATAATTATCTCCATGGCATTTTTTTATGTTTTTACCTCTATACTTTAAGTATTCAAGCGCAATACTAGAGTGGCAGATAGGTCTCATTGTCTTTAAATTCGTAGATGAAACCCTAAGTTCTATTTTAATACATTCCCCCCTCTCACTTTTTCATCTGTGCAACTCTTTTTCGACTTCTTACTTTCCTGTCAACTAGGATCTTCAAACATTTAAATGCAAAGTCAATCTTTTACCGCCTATTTTTTATTGTCCTTCACACGTTATTCAGGTTTTCTCATTTTCCTTGCATCTTAGTGGCTTTATCTCTTTACTTGGAATGAAATGATTAATAAACATATTTGAATTACTGGTGGAAAGATCCAGTCTCTAATAAGCGCAAACATCCATTGTTAACGTTAAAACTTTTTGATCTACTCTCAGACAATATATAGATAAGACAATTTTAGGCAAGTAAAATTTGAAAAATTATGTGTCACGCTGTTTTTCCTCGAAAAGGATAACGAACTTTGGCCACTTTTGCCTTCATTTGCCTAATATATGACCTTAAATCAAGTGGGATCACTCCGCTTCGCGTTCTTTTCTTTTGTTTTGTTTTAAATAACATCTGTTTCCGTTTTTTGTTTTTATTTATTTATTGAGTATGTCCTAAGTGTTTACTAAGAAAAAATATTTTTTTTTTTTAAATATACTCAACCACTTAATTCTGATGAGATACTTTCGATGCTCTCTCCGCGTATACAGCAAAATCTCTTTCTCTGCACTTTGATTACAATAGTTCTTCTGTTTAATGCTTGGGTGAAAGACGGGCTAATATTTCCGCTGAAGCCCCAGTCCTCTGAAAATTTAAATTATTTTCCAGTTTCATTTTATGTACAACCAAAGCGCTTACATACTGACAATTGTTATGACTTATTGAATAAAAAACACCTAAGAAGTCTTTATAAAGGTTCGACGTTGCATAACTTTCATATATATATATATATATATATATATATATATATTATATCGAGGTATGGGTATATATGTTTGTATATGTGTATATATTAGGTTGGTGCAAAAATAATGACGTAATAATGTCGTTTTTTGACGTAAAAAATACGGCAAAAAACGACATTATTACGTCATTATTTTTGCACCAACTTTATATATATATATATATATATCTGCGTGCGTACATGTGTGTATGTATGTGTATTTATTATATATATATATATATATATATATATTTTAAATATGATTCCTTCGCTGCATAAGAGTTCTCATGTTTCAAAAACGAGAGCCGAAACCATCAATATAATTATTAAAATTAAGTTGAATCAAGGTGTTGGGTCCCGTTTCATCCTCATTTAGGAATATGCTATCTTGTGGTTTGCGCGTGTTTATAAATATGGTCCATTGCAACATTAATTACTATAGAAACGGCTGGGCCGGCCATCTTGGTTAGACAGTTAATTCTTATCTACAGATCCGTCACCTTCCTCAACACAGTAATTTTTATAACACAGCCCTGAAAAATAGCGGATACAAAAACGCCAACATAAGCTATAGAAACATTAGTACCAATAATAAGAAAAATAGGAAAAGAAAGATCATCTGGTATACTTCTCCGTCCAACCAAATGGTCAGTACCAAACTAGGGCATAAGTTCCTAGCTTTAATTGAAAAACACTTTCCCACTAATAGCAAACTTAGCGAGGTCTTTAATAAAAACACCTTAAAATTAAGTTACAGATGCACTGAAAATCTAGAAAGAATCATAAAAAGACATAATAAAATCCTGGAAAAACATGAATGCCAAAACAGTAACAAATCTCTTAAACTGAAATTAGATAAAAATAACGAAAAATTATGTTTGTAGAAACCCTAAAGACTGCCCGATGGAAAATAAATGCCTCACAAAATCCGTGGTATACATTGGGTCAACGAAGAATAAATTTAAAATTAGATGGAGACAACACAAGAGCTCCTTCAACAATATTCAAAATAGAAATCAGACATCTCTATCCCAATATTTCTGGCATCTAAAAGAAACAAATAAAATACCAAAAGTAAAATGGAAAATAATAAAACAGAATAAGAACTTGTAAAACTTGGGATGACCCATGCTCTTTATGCCTACACGAAAAACTACACATCATTAAGTTTCTAAATAATGAAAAGTTATTAAACCATAGGAAGGAGTGACCGGTTTTTTGCCGACATCAACAAATTTTAGCATTAAATAATTAGCATTAAAAAAATAGATAAATAAATAAATTCCATAGTTTAATAAAAGTCTTAAAAGCTTAGTCAAATCATTAAGTAGAAAAAACTTTTTGTGAAGTCGTCAAAAAACAAATTGTAGTTCAGTGCAACTGGTTTGTATACTGAACAGCCATTAGAATAAACAAATAAATAAAGAGATTAACAGATAAATAATAATAAAACAAAATCCTCTCGACACTTAACGACTTGTCGTCGCGCGATGAAATATCCTTCGCTGTAAACTAACTAGATGGTGACCGCCACCATTAGCTTTGAAAGGGTTACCCCACTCTACCTTGGCATAACCTTTTCGAAGGTGACGAATCTGTAGATAAGAATTAACTGTCTGACCATCTAACCAATATGGCCGACCCAGCCGTTTCTATAGTAATTAATGTTGCAATAGACCATACTTATAAACACGCACAAACCACAAGATAGCTTATTCCTAAATTTTCGCTTGAGGATGAAACGGGACCCAACACCTCGATTCAACTTAATTTTAATAATTATATTGATGGTTTCGGTTCTCGTTTTTGAAACATGAGAATTCTTATGTAGCGAAGGAATCATATTTTTTTTAAAATATTATAATATAAGCTCTACTTCTGTATGGAGCACTGTCTTCTTAAAAATAAAAACAAAAATACTAAGGAACTCCGGACTATTTACCTGACGTGTTCCTTCCTATTTTTCTGCATACTTGCGCGCGCGCACACAGACACACACACTCATATATATATATGTATATGATTTATTTTATAATTAGGAAGATGAATTACATATAATGAATTTAAGGTTTTTTTATATATTGTATTTATTGTTTTTAGAATCTTTTTTATATAATAAAACATTTTGAAATCGTTACACAAAAGTTTTCATGTTTCAGTACCATGATTGTACTTCCTCAGGCGATCGTAGGTAACTGGTGATTAAATGATTTTTAAGAAAATTTAAAAACAAAATACATACATTTATACATACATATATATGTTATGCTATATCTATAAACTGTTAAATGCGTGATAATACGTAAGTACTATGCGATTACATCTATAGCAAATTGAAAAAATAAATGTTTTGAAATACTCTTGATTTTTACCTTTATTATGTATATGATAAAATCGAATTTCCTGTTTTGGGGTGATATTTTTCAGGATTTAAACCAAATTAATGTTTTTTTCATTACTTTTGAACCAAAGTTCTTCGATTTATGATATAGGAATATAGGGTACCAACAAAGTGATATGCCTCCGATGTGTCTATAGTCGCCGTTGATTTTCAGCATTCCTGAAAGGGCAAACGTCATTCAAAAAACAAAGAACACACCCTGTTGATTTATTTATTTTTGTTTGGTAAAAAGTAATATTTTTCACGTCATGTATATAAAAGAAATTAAACTAGCATCTTCAATTTTTTTCTTATTTTTTTCAAAGTTATAGAAACTGTGACGTTACCCATGTAAACATGCAGAAACAGTTTTGCAAATCTTCCTAATTAATACAATAGTCATACGCATATTTTATTTCTTTCTTACAGCTTTTGATGTTTTTTTATGCACAAAGCAGAAACGTCTATTCTGATAATGTTCTTCGTTGCAAATGGAATTTGTTTTCTGAACAGTCGGTTTTGTAAAGAGAGAGAAAGCGGGAAAATGGCGCCTTTAACACACTAAAAAATATAATTTATGACATGGCTGGAGTCTGGCCTTTTGATTGAACACAAATGAATATCCGGGCACTTTAGATTTACAAAATGACGACATCGATGTCCCCGTTAGCTGGAAGGCTTTCACTGGTTGGGTTTTGTTTGTTTTCTTCTTCCTCTTCCTCTTCTTCCTTTTCTTCTTCTGTCTGTGGCACTGCGGAAACATGGTTTGCAATGACCGTGCTTGTGTTACTAGGAATCGACATTTCTCCAGTCTCTTCGCTTTGCATTGTGTTTCTCGAGACATCAGTGGCCAATGCACCCACGTCAGTCAATGGTACTTCGTCGAACCCTTCCTCCCCCAATTGAATTTCTTTGCTCTGAAAAGACAAATAGAAATGGAAAGAAAACAAAATATCCGTTACTTGAAGTAATATTTGTGTCCATTCAACTAGTTAAGTTCATAAGAATTAATAAATGCATTCGTTTAAAAAAAAAATGGTTTTGCTGTTGGAAACAATAGCTCCAATACTGGCCACTATTTAAACCGGAGTCACTAAACATTTCAGACCATCGACCCCTTCAAGGATCCATGACTCCTCATCGACCCCTGGTCTGTACAAAAAAAAAATTATCAATAATAATTACTTTCAATTAAGGACAGAAATTTCTTTGCCCTTTTTCTACTTTGTTACTTCCCGATAAAATTCATTTTAGCGTTAGATTTTATTATTTCTTTTGCTAATTGCTATTACGCTTCGTACGCTGGACATTAGGAACAATTTTATGGACTACACAATACACACGGGCAGAACAATCAAAGCTAATCGACCAGATATCGTTATTAGAGACAGCAAACAAAAAAAAAATAAAAACCTTTGGTGCCATCGCGGGCCGAGGGGTTCGCCTATGGATCTCCATTAGAGATCAAACTCTTCAAATTCTTTCTCATGCCATTAAAATTAATAATGCATTTAGCAATGACTATATACAAACTGAACTTGTATTCTTTCTTTTGACGGGAAGAGATAAGTGATATCCGAAAATGATTTCTGCAAACGTGAACATAACGAATTTGGCCAGAATTCGAACACCCTTCGCTGACTTCTCTTTCAAAATCGCTAACCCACTTCTCCAAATACTTGGATAATTAACATTAATTATTTTGCGTATTTTTTAAGTTATAGTAGTAGGCGTCCGTTTATCTCGCGAGATAAAGGTAGCGCCCTGTTTGATCAAAATTCGGTCTCTCGGTGGCGAGACTCGGGTGACCACTCCGGGGAAGCAGGCCTAGTATATGGAGACCATACATTGTCCAAACTAGATTGGCTCCTCTCTCAACCGTACCGACAAGATGCAAAGGAATAAAGGACATTACATTTGGAGACGGCTCCAGAATGTTGTCAAGGTTGACAATCAACCGCCTTCGGCTCTCCATTTAGGGTTTCTGCCTGGATTTACTTACATAGGATTATGGAAATATCAATTCTCGTCGTTTAAGCCAGTTAGGAAAAACATCAATTAACGTGCCCTAATCCAGTTAAGACAATCATTAATCCACGTCTTGAAATCAAATTAAGGAAAACATCAATCACCGTCTCCTAATCCGCTTAATAAAACCGTTCATCCACATCTCCTAATCCAATTAAGAAAAATATCAATGCTTAGCTTTTCCTATTTGGATTAGTTCACGTGAGCTGATGGTTTGCTTAATTGGATTAGGAAATGTGGATTGATTTTTTCCTAATTGTATTAGCGTGGATTAATGTTTTTATTAATTGGATTAGGTGATGTGGATTGATTTTTTCCTAATTGGATTAGGTGGCATGGATTAATGTTTTTATTAATTGGATTGGGTGATGTGGATTTATTTTTTCCTAATTGGATTAGGTGGCGTGGATTAATGTTTTTATTAATTGGATTAGGTGATGTGGATTGATTTTTTCCTAATTGGATTAGGTGGCGTGGATTAATGTTTTTATTAATTGGATTAGGTGGCGTGGATTAGTGTTTTTATTAATTGGAGATGTGGATTGATTTTTTCCTAATTGGATTAGGAGGCGTGGATTAGTGTTTTTATTAATTGGATTAGGAGATGTGGATTGATTTTATCCTAATTGGATTTGGTGGCGTGAATTAATGTTTTTATTAATTGGATTAGGTGATGTGTATTGATTTTTTCTTAATTAGATTAGGTGATGTGGATTGATTTTTTTCTTAATTGGATTACGTGGCGTGGATTAATGTTTTTATTAATTGGATTAGGTGATGTGGATTGATTTTTTTCCTAATTGGATTAGGTGGTGTGGATTAGTGTTTTAATTAATTGGATTAGGTAATGTGGATTGAAGTTATTCTTAATTTGATAGAGGGCGGTTGATTTTTTTCTTAATTGGAGTAAATCACGTGAATTGATGTTTTTTCTTAATTGAATTAAACACCTTGCACTGAAGTTTATCTTAATTGGATTATGAAAAGTGTATTTTTGTTCTTAATTGGATTAGGAGACGCGAATTTATGTTTTTTTTATTTGGATCAAGAGATGTGAGTTGAAGTTTTTTTCTTAATTGGATTAGGAGACCTGGATTGGTAATTTTTAATTGGTTTAGAAGATTCTAAGAAAAGGAAAATGGTAATGTTAAGGTTAATAGACTTTTATAGAATACACGTACGCCATGTTCTACAATATATATCTTTTTATGTAATAGTCACATTTAAATGAATGTATCTTTTAATATATACTGAATTTAATACTTACCACTTCTTCGTACTGTCGAGTGTCGTTTGCCCTGAAATAAACAATTGAAAATCAGTCAAAATATAAAGATATATTCATTTGGAATGTTTATTTTTATTATTTCGTCTGTGTAACAGATCCCGGGGAAAAAATTGATTTTGAACTCTGAATACTCTAAACACACTGGAAACATTTACACACCAACTTCTTGTGTTGTTATCTTTCTATTTTTGTTTGTTTGTTAAATAGACGAATTCAAGTTTATTAATTAATACCGTCATGATTTATCCAGGCAAACACATTTTTTTGCGTTGCTTCCACATTTCAGTTGATCTGATGAAAGTAAGAAATGAAAAATGACATTATGACAGACGCACATTAGGTAATTGTTTTGCTTGTGCATTCGCCATTAGGATATATGGAAAATGGTGATAGTGATAAACGCAGACAGTTTATTCGGCGAGCAGGTTTCAAATTCCAACCGAGTTTGAGGCGCTCATTTTCGCTCAAATGCTCTTGATAAACGCCTGCATCTACTTCTCCTCTCGTTTATGTATTAAATAGCAGGGTAGACTGAGCTCATTAGCCTTGGATGGTAACAAGTGAGGATAAAAGAACATTTTTAACCGTAAAGAAGGCAACTATAAACCATTCTAATATAATTTCCAGGAATCCATAGCTATTCACAGATAATAAAGAAACAGAAACTGTGGAGAGCCATGATCGGCTACGTCCTAAGGAGACATGGTATTAAAAAGTATTTATTACTCTTTTGCTGATGACTGACTGGCTTGAACCCATGGAATCTTCATGTAGCTTATGGATGTAAAAAAAAAAAAAAAAAAAAAAACGCCAGGCAAATTTGTAGTGCTTTGCATTCAGCAAACAGATGTTACTATCGGAATATGAGTCGAATTAGTCTAATGGCCAAGCAAGGTTAGAGTGTCCCTTTTGCCCTGCTGGTTTACGCATGTCTGGAGAAGAGAAAAATTCATTATTTTCCTTAAGGTGTTAGTGCAAAAGGAACATATGAGAAGCTGTCGGAAACCGAACTCGTTTCGCCGAACTAGAATTTTGTCACAAATAACCGTTACATCCACCCCATGATTGTCAAAAATCAAATAAAAATTCATTTTTTTTAAATTATTTGATATAGAACGCTAAACAATGTCTCAGAATTAAAAGACTTCTTTTTTTTTTTTTACAAAGAATATGGTGTTAGTTTTAAAAGTACAATGCTGGCAAATTATAAATGTTACTATTTGCAACGTGTAAGACACTTTCAAAGTAAACTTGGCATGATTGAGTTAATAATGCGAAACATCCTAATCACTTCCATGATCATGTGTGGTCGTAGGGTTGCTGCGCCACTGAGCACCTAACCATTTCAAAGCCAGATCATTACTCATTCATGCCTAGCGTGTCTATGACAAATAAACCTGACCAAGCCCATCCCTCTCCAGGTCAAATCACAGATGATATACGTCAACTTGAAACTTACAGAAAATTATGTGCCAAATACACGGAGCAAAAAAAAAACCTCAATTAATACATTCTGTCAAAGAAGCATTAACAGATTTTCTCACACACAAAAGGTTTTGCTTGATGAAAAAGGAAATCCTTGTTGGAACTGAGACGTAAATATGAATAAAAATAATTAAATGACAAAACTTAAATAATAATAACCAAATAATATTAATTAACAATAAATAAATAATAATAAATAATAAAAATAATAATAATCAATATTAATTAACCATAAATAAATAATAATAAAAATAATAATAATCAATATTAATTAACAATAAATAAATAATAATAATAATCAATATTAATTAACAATAAATAAATAAAAATAATAATCAATATTAATTAACAATAAATAAATAATAATAAATAATAAAAATAATAATCAATATTAATTAACAATAAATAATAATAAATAATAAAATAATAATAATCAATATTAATTAACAATAAATAAATAATAAAAATAATAATAATCAATATTAATTAACAATAAATAAATGATAATAAAAATAATAATAATCAATATTAATTAACAATAAATAAATGATAATAAAAATAATAATAATCAATATTAATTAACAATAAATAAATGATAATAAAAATAATAATAATCAATATTAATTAACAATAATTAAATAATAAAAATTAAATAATGATAATTAACAATAATTAAATAATATTTAAATAACAATAAGTAAACAACAATTAAATAACAATAATATGAAAATAAATAATAATTAAATAATAATAATTAACAATAAATAATAATACTTGAAAAATGATAATTAAATAACAATTAAATAATATTAAGTAATTGACAATAATTAAATAATACTATTTAAATAACAATAATTAAATAATAATAATTATACTCACCATTTCTTAATCCATGTGTCTAAAATTAAAAATAAATATAGAAATAAAGAACTTTATTCGAATTTTAAAAAAATCACTTTTGTTTAATGTTAGAAAAGTAAATAGTAATGAAATTACGGCTAAAACTTGAAACATTTTGTTGATAAAGAAATGTTTAAATTACAAATTAACTACAGCAACGTTTATCCTCTTCTGTTCTGCGTTCACAATTACCAACCATTCTCAATAGAGTGTTTGACCCAAGGTTCTCGTCAAAGCTATTTTCGGCTTCTAGGGTTCCGTCTTAATCAGATTTTAAACGCGAACACCGAAATAAGAAATTCATTTTAACATTACGACATTCTGGATAAAACTCTTAAAAATCTATAGACTGTTTGAAATTAAATATCTATCGGGTTGAACGAAATCCTTGAGCTTTTGATGCTTTTCCGCAAATTTCATATGGGACTCTAACTTAGACAAAGAGTGTCGAGGGTCACCGTGCGTCTTGATATCAATTCTCTCTCTTGGTCGTGTCAAATAAACTTACCGAATATACAGTATTTACACTATTCGGACTATTGTCCCCATCTTTGTCGCCATATTTATTACAACGTTTCGGCCTTTGTACACTCAGGCCTTCTTCAGGTGGATGAAATGTCGAACTGAACCTTTTATTTCACTCACTGGGGTAGACTGTTCTAGTTCCATGTGCCATGTTTAATGGATGTCAGTTGTCAGTTATCTCCTGTTAATTCCCCTCTCCAAGTTTTCCACTGCCTTAGCCGGGTATTGAACTCACACTCTTTGGATCTAACTAACGCCTTTATCCACTGTGCCATGTGTCCTTGATGACATCCATTAAACATGACATGTGGAAATAGAACAGTCTACGCCAGTGAGAGAAATAAAGGGTTCAGTTCGACATTCCAACCACCTGAAGAAGGCCGGAGTGTACAACGGCCGAAACGTTGTAAAAAATATGGCGACAAACATAAGGATAATAGTCCGAATTATGTAAATAGTGTACATAATACCTCATCTCAGAGATATAGACAGATATTGAAGGGCCGAAACGTTGTAATAAATATGGAAACAATGATGAGGACAATAGTCCGAATAATGTAAATAGTTTACATAATACCTCATCTCAGAGATATAGACAGATACTGAAAGGCTGAAACGTTGTAATAAATATGGCGACAAAGATGAGAACAACAGTCCGAATAATGTAAATAGTATACATAATACCTCATCTCAGAAATGAAGACAGATACTGAAAGGCTGAAACGTTGTAATAAATATGGCGACAAAGATGAGGACAATAGTCCGAATAATGTAAATAGTGTACATAATACCTCATCTCAGAAATATAGACAGATACTGAAAGGCTGAAACGTTGTAATAAATATGGCGACAAAGATGAGAACAACAGTCCGAATAATGTAAATAGTATACATAATACCTCATCTCAAAAATATAGACAGTTACCGTATAAACACTCAATGAAATCATTAGTAAATATCTGTGCAGACGACAGCACAGTTTATGGATGCGGCTCCCAAAATCTAGATGACCTGAGCCTGGAAACTGATCTCTTCTTTGACCTAGCCCTCACAGTTTAATGTTGGTATTGGTGACGGGGACTGTATTGCATCATTCACTACCTCCAAAACCAAACTATTAACGTTTCAACATCTCCGAGCTTACCCTAAATTTTCTCCAGCCATAGAGCAAACGCTTGGACTCTCGATTGGGGGGGAGTCAATGCTTTGGATGTCGATTGAGACGTCCTCCAAAACTATATACCTTCTATCGGTAAAGAAGCTGGTAAAACGGTTGGTTCCTTGTACCCCTCCAGATGTGGGTAGACTCTCCCTGCCATACTCTAGCTTTACAAGAGCCAGATCAAACCAAAAATAGATGATTGCTGCCATATTTGAGCTGGTGCTGCACGATCTTCACTTTCTAAATTTGATAGACGTCGGAAGCGTTCACGCAGCCTTGTGTGAAATTAATTATTTTCCATCTTACAACTCCTTTTCAACAGAAAAATCGTTGATTTTCATTCTATTGCTATTTCCATGGTTTGGATTGATTTTTCCCTAATTGGATTAGGAGACGGGAAATGACGTTTTTTTCCAAATTCGATTAGGACGGAAATCATGTTTTTTGGGGGGTTTTTTTTCTCCTGTATTGCTGTCAAGTGAACACCGATTATTCCACCTGTATTGATCCAATCAATCTTCTATTACGGAATTATCTGCAAGTTTCGATAATTTCCGTTGTAATAATGTAGGTGTTTTCCAATCCCTATGCCAGTAACATTTCATTATTCACGAGCAAACTCTTGCCATGAACGATTTTTGCGACTCAAGCTCACTCCATAACTCAAGTGAAACACATACATATCTTCCATCGTCAAATACACTGGGAAAAATAGCCGGTTCATTTTAACGAACCAAAAAGTTGCCTAGCTGCCGCCATGTTCGATCTTTACAAGTGTCAATTCAGGCCATAAAATGGAGTATTGCTGTCATATCTGGAATGAAACTGCCAAATTCCTCGCATTCTATCACTGACAGAGTTCTACAGAATTCATGCGGCCACGTGGGTGATTAATTATTTTCCAACCTGCTCCTCTTTTTCCATAGCTGAATTTTTACTGGCGTCTAAGTACACTATTGTTATTTCCATTGTAAATATTAAGATGAATTATATTCTTTAGCAGTAGCAGTTCATACATTTACAGCTACGAATATCACGACGTCATGTCACCTCACCCTCATTCCATTCGTATTCCATTTGTAAAGATAAAGTTTAATTCAGATAAACTGGTTCTCGAGAACGATTACTTAGTAGAACATACCACGGAATGGATTCTACCTCGATCACTAACGATCTGAACAATTTCAAACCCTCTATCTATATTTCTGTGATCAGTTATTGTAACTATTTACACTATTTATATCTTTGTTGCCATATTCACCTTCAACATCTGTCTATATTCCTCAGATGAGGTATTGTAACTATTTACACTATTTACATTGTTCGGACTATTGTCCTCATCTTTGTTGCCATATTCGCCTTCAACATCTGTCTCTATTTCTTAGATGAGGTATTGTAACTATTTACACTATTTACATTGTTTGGACTGTTGTCCTCATCTTTATTGCCATATTTACGACGTTTCATCCGTTGTATGCAACGGCCTTCTTCGAGATCTGTCTATATTTCTGAGATAAGTTATTGTAACTATTGACACTATTCACATTGTTCCTCGTCTTTATTGTCATATTCACGACGTTTCTGCCGTTGTACGTTCCGGCCTTCTTCAGGTGGTATACGTTGGAATTTCAAACCAAACTATTTATTTCGTCCACCGGGGTAGATTGTATTTCCTTTTAGTAACTCAGCTCTTCAAGGACATTTGGCCCAGTGAAATAAAAATTTTGAGTTTAATATCTGGCCTCAGCAGAGAAATAACTGATAGTGAAACATCCAGAAGAGGCATGGCACGTGGAACTAGAACAATCTACCCCGGTAGACGAAATAAAGTGTTCGGTCCAAAATTCCAGCATATATCACCTGAAGAAGACCGGTGCATACAGCGGCTGAAAAGTTGTGAATATGGAAGTAAAGATGAAGACAACAGTCTGAACAATGTAAATATCTTCAAACCTATAGTCAAGCTTTATCTATCCTACTTATCCTCATAATATGCTATACTTATTTCTTCTTCTTCTTACAACAGTCACATTCAAAAATCCTCTACCTTATTGCTCTTGGGCCTTGTATAATAATATAAAAATCAGTTGAAAGAAAAACTATCAATTATTTTGTGTATTTTAACCAAACCACCCTTGTGCAAGCATTCTTACAGTTTGCATCTATGAATTTTTTTATATGTCTCAGGACCACTAAAGGAGCAATAAACCCTCTTTTGAGAATGGTTGATATAAACAACAGTTTAAATAAACTTTTATTCACAAATCTTTATGAGTTTCCAGTGAACCCTATTATTATAAAATGATAGAAAAAGTTGTTATAACGACAAATACTGTGTGAAATTAAATCAACACTTATTGTTATACCGTTCCCAGGAAAGACAGATTGAAAAATCTTACCAAATGGGTGAAGTTGTATATTTTTCCGAGATGTGAAACAGGAGTTAGGCGCAATGACCACCCAACAGTTTGACATAAGACACGATTAGGCGTATCTTATGCTCAGATATTCAGTTGCGACTGACCGAAGAATGGACGGCCGGAATGGCAAGAGAAGACATGGTGAGACGTGGCTAAAAAAAAAACTTGAGTCCCGTAACCCAAAGAACAGATAGTGGCAAGCTGATAAATTTTAAAAAATATCGCTGATCGGGCAACTTTTAATTTATTAAAAACTACGTAAATTTTTTTTTTTTTTTTTTTTACAGATGACGCTACATTCGAGTTTTATATAATTTTATTCTAAAAGTAAAATAAGAATTTTAACTAATTATCTATTTCTCAGCTTAACTTTTTGAAATACATGTAGATTTTATTATTATTATTTTATATATATATATATAGTTAAACCTAGAAAGCCAGACAAACCTACTAAGGTTTCACCTAAACGGATCGTCAGGGAAGGCCGAAAGTTTTCCGAGCAAGTATAGTTTCTTATACTTATAAGATTTCTATTAATAATTATAATAATAATAATATTATATATATATATATATATATATATATATATATATATATATATATATATATATATATATGATAGGATAAAGAACGAATAGGAAACGTTTATAAAGAAAGCAAACCTGTTTTACTTTTATTAAATCTTCATCAGAAAATAAGATATGGAGAAAGAAAGAAATTCTGCTAATTTTTCATTGTTGCGTCGTTTGATTTTGATTCGTCAATCAGGGGTCACGTGTATTCGACTAACACTGCTGAACAAGTTAAATGCACATAAAGCCTTCTTAAACAATGAAAATCATACAATACCAAATAAAAAAACACCAGAATTTCTTTAATAAAAATGAAACCTGTTAGAGTTATAAACGTTTTCTGTTTGTTCTCTATCCTATCATTTTGTCCAATTCCAATCTCTCTCTCACACACACACATATATTATATATATATATATATATATATATATATATATATATATATATGTATATATATGAAATGATATGAAAGGCCTACTTAACTCTTAAGCATCAATTTTATCCCGACATCGATGTTTCCATTTTTTTAAAAGCTTACTCTTATCATTTTATAATAAAAGAGATCATTTGACAGAAGTTGTGAATTACCCATACTAACAAATGAAACCTCGAGGTATGGATAAAAATGACATCTAAAAGATAAGTAATCTTTTCATATTATATCATTAACATCCTATTTTAATATTATTTTAATATTTAGGAATATATATATGGAAATATCTCCTGTTTCTTATATATAATGCATATTATTCAATACCTGTTTATATATATATATATATATATGTGTGTGTGTGTAATTATATCCTTTGCAAACATAAAAAATAGATTGATAAACAGATATGAACAGCCTGTGATAGATAACAGCTGAGATAGATAGATAGAGAGAGAGATAGTATCAGAGTGCATATGTAAAAAATGTTCAATACGGTTATGTATAAATATATTCGTAAGTATAAAGAGTTTCTGCATATATGTGTGTGTGTGTGCGCGCGCTTGTGTGCAATTATATCCTTTCTAAACAGATAGATTGATAAATAGATATGAACAGCCTGTGATTGATAGATAGACAGAACGCACCCTATATAAATAATGCATATTATTCAATACCTGGTTATGTATAAATATATTATCGTAAATATAAAGAGTTTATATATATATATATATATATATATATAGATAGATATAGATATGTGTGTGTGTGTGTGTGTGATTAGATTTTTATAGATAGATAGATAGATAGATAGATAGATAGATAGATAGATAGATAGATAGATAGATAGATAATGAATAGACTGGGATAGATAGATAATGAATAGACTGGGATAGATAGATATGAACAGACTGAGATAGATAGATAGATAGATATGAACAGACTGAGATAGATAGATAGATATGAACAGACTGAGATAGATAGATAGATAGATATGAACGGACTGAGATAGATAGATAGATATGAACAGACTGAGATAGATAGATAGATATGAACAGACTGAGATAGATAGATAGATAATGAATAGACTGGGATAGATAGATATGAACAGACTGAGATAGATATGAACAGACTGAGATAGATATGAACAGACTGAGATAGATATGAACAGACTGAGATAGATATGAACAGACTGAGATAGATAGATAGATAGATAGATAGATAGATAGATAGATAGATAGATAGCCAGGAGATAAAGGGTTCCCACCTACAACTATAAAACTATTATTTAATTTGCATAACGAATAAAAGTTTTAAAAAATATACATGGAATTTTTTTGTTGTTTTTTGTCAAAATTTATTTATTATTCATCTCCTGATTTTATTTTATTTCGCCGCACCTGCCTCAAGTTGTGATTACGTTTTCTGTGTTTGTTTATCAATGTTAAATCTTTCTTCGTATTTTGAATTTAGTTTATGATAAACAGAAAACACAACACATAAATGTTATTGGTTAATTATTTCTTCAAGGGATTTAAGCAAAAATTAACGAAAAAATACGATTTTCTGGCTTTGTTTATTAAAGCAAATTTAGTTTTTCCAAGCAGATGCTAATTTTTTTTCACATTTAGAGACAACAGAAATACCTAAATTTAAGTCCTTCAACCTTCGTTTTTCATTTCGGTTTCATTCAGCAATTTAAAAGAGAACACTTACGTTTTGTTTATGTTGTGTATGTATGAATCTGTGCAGTGGCTAAAGATTTTTTAGTCATTTTAATTTTTATAACGAATAAATAAAATTTTCAAAAAATACATATAGAAAAAAGGGGACAATAAACATTTTTGTGGGCAAAGTGTGTATTTTTTAGTAAATACAATTACTGGCAGTAGATATCAAATGTAAATACAAAATGTTATAATTTATTTTTTTATTTACTTTTTAATTTTAAATAATTGGTTGATATTTTTAAATATTTACTGCACAGTTTACACATTAGCAGATATCTTAAACGCACAATATAGCATTGAATGCAGTTCACTATATTAAGAGCAATTGTTTGTGTTTACTAGATGATTGTTCAAGTCTACTAATAATTGCTTCTTCATCCAATTCACTCTAGCAATTCCTTTTCAATGGATAGCAACATGTATGATTCCAAATTCTTTTCAGGCAGTGAATTTCTTAACCTTGTCTTTATGATCTTTAGTTTTGAAAATCTCCTCTCACGTTGGACTTAAGACAAACTGATAATGTGCAGATGTCTATCTAAAGTTCTTATTCCTTTTACGTTACTAAAACAATTTGTCTGAGTTTCTTTATTTGATATAGAGAGTTCACTTACTATCAGTCAAGCTAACACTCTGGTCAGTTCACCATTGCATGAATAATATTTGTGGAAATTTAATTGTCAGGTTTAACATAGGAAAAGTTTATGTCTACTACATTATTCAAAGAGTCTACTACATTCTGGAGATGTGAAACTAAAGTCAAAATCTCTCTTTATTTAAATACTCATTTTATTTATCAATGATAGAAAGAAGCTCTTGTATTTGTAAAATGAAGGAAATTAATTTCATAAAATATTTACTCCAATATTTTATATATTAGTTCATCCAGGATTGTTCGAATCTGCCAGTAATTGCTTCTTCATCCAATTCATTTACCAATTCCTTTTCAATGGATAACAACATGAATGGTTCCAAATTGTCTTCAGACAGTGAATGATGTAATTATCAGTATCTAGTCATGGGGGCTTGGAATTCATTTTGGTGTGGAATCGTTAATATGGATACATGACATGAATATCAAAGTTTAAGTATCTGATTTAAAAATTCAACTGCCAAAGTCTTGGGAAAATAATAACGCAGAAAGATTTCCCGGAATTTTTCCAAGCATATATCCTTGATAATAAACCTGGGATAGGTTGCAAACGTTCAAACCGTTTCCACGGGAAAAATCCTATTTCTAATATAACAGGAGATATGTTATTTGAAGGAAACAGGAAAAACTAATACGAAAACCGGTATAATTCTCCTTGTGGGTCATATTCAATACACCTTGTTTAAAGGGAAAAATCCACACACACTATCTATCTATTTCAATATCTTCATATATGTCTCTGTAACTATCACTATCTGTTCGTATCTATAAATATCCTGCAAAAGGTTGATAAGCCGTAAAAAGCTGTCTATCTGGTCATATATAGGTACCTATTACACATACACACAATAAATAAACGAAAAAACAAATATATATATATATATATATATATATATATATATATATATATCCAAGTATAGGATTGGTGTATACGGGATAAATCCCAATAACCAACAAATACTATTCTTAAAAGAGTGATCAATACAGAATAGAGCAAATATAATTATTTATTCGAAAATTATAACATAAATATGTCATAAAATCAGAGTCTGTCTATATTTCTGAGATGAGGTATTATGTACAGTATTTACATTATGCGGACCATTGTCCTCATCTTTGTCGCCATATTTGTCACAACGTTTCGGCCGTTGTACGCTCCGGCCTTCTTCAGGTGGTTGGAATTTCGAACTGAACCCTTTATTTCGATCCCTGGGGTAGACTGTTCTAGTTCCACGTGCCATGTTTGATGGATATCAGTTATCAGTTATCTCCTGCTAATTTTCCCTCTGAAAGTTCTCCACTGCCTTAACCGAGTATTGAACTCACACTCTTTGGGTTTGTCACTGGATCTAACCAACGCCTTTATCCACTGTTCGACAAAGACAAAGATGAGGACAATGGTCCGCATAATGTAAATACTGTCATAAAATCACTACCGAGATAGCCATTTCGTTTCAAGACTTCTGGTGTCTTATCAAATGATGGTGTTTAATGTAGAATAAAGGGTTTTTATAAAGGTTTTTTTTATCCTTTTATTCTATTAGGTTCGTGCAAAAATAATGACGTAATAATTATTACGTCATTATTTTTGCATTTTCCAAATTCGAAAAATCTATGATGTTCATTAAGTATTTCAACATCATAAATTTCTAAAGATTTTCGTACTTTTTCTGTGTTTAATCAGTCTGCAGGATGTAATCCATATTTTCAACTTTATATATATATATATATATATATATATATATATATATATATATATATATATATAGGCTCCTGAAATACATATTAATTTCAGTTGAGCTCTCTAGGGAGTAGGTTTGGGTTTGTAAACAGTGACTATTATAGCTTATATATAACGAGACTCTTCGCATAGCGAATCGAGTCACTGTCAGTCACTGGGCGTGTTTCTAAAAATAAATACGCTAAAAATCCACGGCTTAGTGGTAGAATCTCCGGCTGATACCAATTCAGTCGGGTTTCGATCCGAGCTAGAGGCAACCGGATGTCTAGCCACACTGATGAGCTGCGAAACAGTCTCTCTGTGGATGACGTTATATATATATATATATATATATATATATATATATATATATGAGTATGATAAAAAATATACACATATATTTGCACGTACATATAAATATTCAATGTAATGTAACAGAGATATAAGTATATTTTAATGAATATAGATAATATCCTATGTCGATAGCACAACTCGGAGTTTCATGCGATCTTGCAATCTTTAGGTGCTGAGTATATACTCATTATGTATATTCACTAATACACACACAAACACACACATATGTATAAGGTATGCCAGCTTACCCTGAAGATCCGCTTAGATGAAACCTAGGTAGGTTTTCCTGTCTGTCTAGTTTTTATTTAATTTATTCCCGCTCCTCACCGTATTGAGCACTCTACGTTTTACCTTTACTACTCTCTTGTTTTTTTTTTCTTTCGGCTAAAGACTTAAGGCAATGGACGATTTGTTTCGCTCTGTTCAAATGTTTTTAGTTCTTTCTCCCTTTTAATCAATTTTCTTTCTCGGGTACCGATTTGTTTTGACATATCTTCAAAATGTACTATCCGAGCTTTTTTTCCAACCCAGTATTACTATATATATGGTGACGTACCTACGATTTAATTAGCTATATAAGCGTAACACAAAAAGCCGCGCGCCTAAAATTCCAAATTCTAGTTCGAAAAACAGTTAAATATAAATAAAAAAATAAAATAAAATAGAATGTTTTCAACGTGCGAATGAATATGTTCTATGATCAGCCTTTCCCTCCTCCTCTCTTTCGATTCTTTCTGTCTTTCCTTCTCTTTCATGATCAAGCCAAGGGCCTGTGTATTTTGAAGCGACCCGACTCAACAATGACCTTGTTCCAAAAATCACGTGACCATCAGGTGATTGACCATAAGTTAACTTCAGGCACCATCAGGCTGTGACCACGTGATCAGACCTAACTGACTATTGCTTGGATCTTTGTCCATCGCGCAAACACATCGTGATTTGCACCCCATCCTCCTACGTACCAGGTCAAGGACGAAGGGAAACCCACGTAACGATCTTTGGGAGAGAGCTAAAATCTAAAAAAAGGAGGCAGTTTCCTATCTGACCAGTGGCAGATGAACATCGGCGAGCCAATCGTCCCTAAATGGACTTCCCATCGGAATAAAGAAGACAGCAAAGTCTATCGACTACAGGATAAAAGGACTACTACTAAATCTACAACAGTGGGGACGTACCGGAGGATCTCAGCAGATCTAGTTTCATAGCACTGCCTAAGAAACCAGGCGCAAACGAATGCGGGCTCCACCGAACAATCAGCATAATGAGCCCCCTCACAAAACTCATCATCCAGGAATAGAGCATGCAGCAGAATCGGGCCAGAGATAGGAACAGTGCGGGTTTCGTCAAAGACAACGGAACAAGGAAGGCGATATTCATGCTTAGAATGTTATCGGAAGGAGAAATACAGATGCAGAAGGACGTGTATCTATGTTTTATAGACTACTCAAAAGCATTCGACAAAATACGCTATAAGGACCTGCTAAAACTGCTCAGCAACACGGAAAAGAGACTACAAAACCTCCTACAGAAGGTAACGAAGGAGAACGTGAAGAAAGGACTAGCCATAAACTACAAGAAGACAGGATGCAGGTTCATCAGTAAAAGGATGAGCCCAAAATGCGATTTGCAGGTCGGGAACACTAAAATCAAACATGTGCGGAAGTTTAAATATCTGGGAAGTGTAATGATGGAGGACGGTAGGTGCAACGCTGAGATCCGAAGACGGATTAGGATGGCCAAGGATGCATTCCCAAATCTGGGCAGAGTACTGCGAAACAGGAGGATTTCTATCGTGACAAAGAGCACTGAGCTGCTACGTGACATCTGTCCTCCTATACGGCAGCGAATGTTGGGTGATATCCTCATGGATGAACAAGAGACTCGAGGCGGCGGAGATATGGTTCTACAGAAGGATGCTGAGGATATTATGGGCCGAGCATGTGAGCAACGATGAGATCTTGGACAGGATGCAAACAAGGAGGAAGCTTATACTTAACATAAGGAAGAGGCAGATGAAATTTCTGGGATACGTGATGAGAAAGGAGGGTCTGGAGAATCTGATACTCACAAGACGAATAGAGGGTGAAAAGACAGGGGAAAGCAGCGCATGACATAACTGGCGGGCTTGGTCAGATGGATGGCGGAGCGTGGTATGGGGGAGTTGGCAGAAACACAAAACCAGTTAGAGCCACAAGGGATGCGACGAAGTGGAGAGCCATGATCGCCTACGTCCTGAAGAAACATTCGGTTTAGTCTTCTTTTTATGTGCCATAAAAAGAAGACTAAACCGAATTGACCAGTGAACGCCCATAAGCGATGCTGTGAATCCCAGGCCATTCCGAAAGAAGTCTCCAGGAAAATTGCCGGCCAACAAAATGGATGTTGTCAGTATGGCATATATATATATATATATATATATATATATATATATATATATATATATTCGCTCGTACCTTCTGTTCTTTTATGACCCCTTTCCGTTGGTTAGACGATTTTTTCTTCTTAACTTGTTTCTATATTTGTAAATAAATGTTTTATTTTGAAATCCATAGTCTTGTATCTATTCGCTGACTCCCTTGTGTCGATTTCATCCCTATGTGAAGACCGAGAAATGATCCCACTTTTCTATTTTCTCAAACTCGGAAAGAAAAAAAAAACTACAAAAATAGCCATTTTGTGTTGAAACAAAATGGCTATTTTTGTAGTGATTTTATAACATATTTATGTTATAATTTTCGAATAAATAATTATATTTGTTCTACTCTGCATTGAGCAATCTTTTAAGAATAGTATTTGTTGGTTATTGTATTTCGTATACACCAATCCTATACATATATATATATATATATATATATATATATATATTATATATATATATATATTCTAGTCGACTGAAGATCGCGAGGGCGTGAAACTTATGTAGCAACTCGGGCGATGCCTCTTTGAGGGTTGACCTTTTAAAACGTTTCTGTATAGATAGCCTTGACGTTGAGCATTTTAATTTACTGCTTGAGTAGTTTTTTGCCTTTTGGTATTTTTCTTTTTAATTTCAGATTTTGTCATTTTTGTCTTTTCGCCGCACCAATTTTTTTGTATATATATATATAATTCATATACGCACCATACATTATAGTCAGCGTCAGACAAGAGACAAATTTGTCCGTGAGAAAATCGGTAAGCGATAATACAAATCTTTATCAGATGTCAAAGAATTGGTGTTTTTTGCACCGAGACAATTAACGTCCGCTGGATTTGAAATTAGGCCCAACCCAATTAGATATCTTTTTCTCTATCTCCATTAGTTAAGGCTTGTTCTCGACATTCCCTGTCTTCTTTTATGATTTATCGATTTAAGCTTAATTTTTATTTATTTGCTTAGTGCACTTTTTTTTTTCATTTTTCTGATAGATTGTTTTAAAATTTTAACAATTTGAAGTCATGAGATATGCCGGCTCATTTCCGACATCAAAACTGCTATTTAATATCAACAACTGATGAAGGTGAGGGAAACAACCGTAATTTTGGGGATTTAAATAAAAGCTTATTGTGATATATATATATATATATATATATATATATATATATAGGGGTATCGGGGTCAATATCCAGCTGCGACAGTCTATTTCATATTTAAATGCAATAGTCATCCCAATCCTTACATGTATGTGAAAATAGTTTGTTTTGTTTTTTTCGTTGGGGTCTTTTCAGCCCAAGCAAGGCGATAATGTCATTAAAGAACAAAGAGAATTCGAACACTTTAGAAGAAACCAGAGAGCCAATGTTAAACAAGAAACAAGGGATAAACCTCTCTCTCTCTATATATATATATAGATAGATAGATCGATAGATAGATAGATAGATATTATATATATTCAAATGAGAGAAAGAACGTAGCATATACTTTTAAAATGGGCTCAATACAAAGTAGAGAAATATATTATTATTATCAGAGATTATAATAAAAACATTTTGAAATCGCCACACAAATGATTTCATGTTTCAATATTATGATTGTACTTGTTCAGTACAATGGTAAGTAACTGGTGATTAAATGATTTCTTAAGAAATTACTTATCGTCTGAAGAAGTACAATGAAAGTATTGAAATATTAAAACTTTTTGTGAGGATTTCAGCATGTTTTTACTATAATCTCTTATAATAAAAATTGTGTGTGTGTGAATGTGTATTGGAAAGCGCTCAATATTAGTGATAGAGTTAGTATGTGTAGCTGAATGTATATAAGTTTGTGACCCTGGGTTTCCAGTCATATTCACATACAGATCTCACTTTAAGCAATGCAATGCTATACATTCCAGGCAGATAGAAAAATATATTTACACGTATAGATGCGTGTACGCGTGTGTGATGAAGTCTTATCCCATCTGACAACGCCCCAACACTAAACTTGTTGAAAATATTCTGCTACACAGTCCCAACATCGAAATAAGATTACAATTGAATTGCGTATGTATGCGTGTTCGAACATATGAATACATATCTGAGCTTGGTCCCGCATTGTTTATATATGTATATGTATGTGCGAACCATAATGCCTACACCCGTATGTATATATGTATGTCTCCGTGCGTATGAGTGTCATTCCAAAAACGGACACATAGGAAAATTTCCACACCCACCACCATCAAACAAAAACTAACATAAATAGCCTCAAATTTAAAAAAAATAAATCAGTTTGCTTGAGGATCACATAAGCGTGAAACCCAGGGTCACAAACTCTTTATATATATATATATGGATTGAAAACTGCGTTTAAACATGAAACAGACTATCATCGCTTAGGGGTTGACTTCAATGTCGACTTTTATATTTACATACGAACATTTTAAACCGTACATACATATAGCATTGCTTAAAACTATATATATTATGTAATTAGGTAGCAATCCCTTTTTATACATGTTTCGCTAAAGACGACTGACAAGGTACTGTGATTAAGAGAACACAAGAAAAATTAAATAGAAACCTTTATCGCAGTAGCTTATCAGTCGTCTTTAACAATATATATATATATATATATATATATATATATATATAGAGAGAGAGAGAGAGAGAGAGAGACAAAAATACTTATCTTAGTCGACGCGTTTCGTCCTCTAGGGGACTTTATCAAGGCAAATGTTGATAACCACATCGACTAAGATAAGTTTTCCTTTTTGGCCTTATTTATATTGTCCTTTTACAGATATACATTATCTGAAATTTTTTACACACACACACACATATATATATATATATATATATATATATATATATATATATTGTGTGTGTAGTAGTAGTAGTTTAAAAAGTATATATTTATACCTAAAGCATACTTATATAATCTTATTTATACGTTAATTATAGAAATCTTTTTTTTTTTTTTATATTGCCACTGTCGTCTTTTTTTTTTTTTTGTCAATTGAATGGTAAGGCTAGTTAATCATATCAGATATAAGGAATTGTAGGATGTCGGCTGACCTGTGTGACTGTTCCGTGTATTGGACGTTGGGATGATGACACTGTTATAATTATTCAGTTCAGCTTTGGAAGTGATCGAGTTCAGGGAATGATGTGTTTTCTTTTTTTTCTTCCAGAAACCGGCGATCCTTGGCACTTTGCCGCGACCCAGGCGTGACTGGTATTTGTCGAACCATCGATTGCTGAGGAAAAAAGAAAGAAAATACATCATTTTATTGTTACCTAATAATATACATACTTATATTTGATGTGAAAATAGCTCTACGTACTGTAAGGGATTCTAATACATTTACTTGTTCTTAAAAGTAATATAGTATATTAAAAAATAATAGTGAAAATATTTTTGAAATTGTAGTTACGTAAAACGTATTCTAACCTGAACACCCCCGCCCCCAAAAATTTTTTAAATAAAGAAATAGAAAACATGCCGTAAGAATTTTTGCCGCTAACAATAAAATTTTAAAAAATCCAGACGACATGCATTTAACGGATGTCAGATTTCGTTGAAGAATACATCCCTACCTCCTACCATAACGTAACTAATAACCGATACTTCAAAATACAGACATACAGAACACGCAAACACCCCCTGTCTAGTGGAAGTGAATTTATCAGTAACCTTGGAAACGTAAATTATGATTTTCGCTGTGTCTTTAAAACCCGGTAATTTTAAAAGTTGCTCCAAAATTCGCTTGAGGATGAAATGGAACTAATGTCTTTAGTTTAATTACAAAATTAAATTCGGACCTTCCATTTTTGAAACATGCGTATTACTGTGTAGCGGAAAAACCATATTTTAAGCGTTCGGTAGACAAGGTCGAATTTACTGCTTCTTTGTAGCCTAACGGTAAGGCACGTCAGCGTAAATGACGGTTCCGTATAGGATGCAGGTTCGAATCCTGTCAAAGAACGAATATTTTCTATGAAAATTTCTCGGACATTCAGGCCGGTAAATGTTATTTAAACTTAAATACTTGTATCTATAACGTTAAACATAAAAATATCTTTAATAAATAAATTGTCGGACTTTGTCCATTTCGTAATATATGACGTCATATATATATATATGTAAATATATATATATATATATATATTTAAATAGATATGTAAATATATATATATGTGTGTGTAAATATATATATATATATATATACATATATATATATATATATATATATGTGTGTGTGTGTGTGTGTGTCTGTGTGTGTGTATGTATGTATGTATATAAACTTGAAAAATATGTATCAATATTGTCATTTTCTTTCTTCGTTTAATGATCATATTATTAAGCTTATCAGACGTTATGAAAAGAATTCGCATAAAATAATTAGACAACACTTGTCTTTATTATTTAATGAAGCATGTATGAATGGAAAAATGCTGCCTAAATACACACAATATATATACGTGTGTGTGTGTGTGTGTGTGTGTGTATACATATCATTTAGACGCATAATTATTCATACGTGCATCTCATGTTTACAGATTCTTCAATATCATTTCAATATTTATCTTACTCAATTTTTCATTTTTTTTCATTAAATTTCAAATTTCAACCACATCCTGATAGAGACAATAACACTCTATAGTCATCCATTTTGCGCAGATGGCTTTTCCAATTGAAATAACAATGGCTAACAAAAATAAACCTTTCCGAGGTGAGAAAATGAATACATTTGATCAAGTGTCTCATCGAATGTCATACAATGAGGTAAAATGAGAACTTCAACAAAATGGATTTTTAAATTTATCTATTTTATTAACACGCTGACTGTACATTTTTATAACTAACCAGTGGGGTCACTCTAACACCCCCCACTGGGGAGCACGTTCCCTGAAACATGAAATAACCACATCTACTATGTATGTGTAAAAACTGAACTCTGTCTTATCTTCCTACGTTCGGCCCAGCCAATCAAAATCGACATCTCTATTTTGTCTACCGTCTACCATCTGACCTTAAGGTCAGCCTCAGAAGATCTGAGCTAAATACATTGCCAATACGAAAAAATAATAGTCTGAAACTATTATTTAACATTATTTGTGATAGCAACAACAGAGATATGGATAATAATGCGAATACATATAGTGTGAATAATACATGTTTTTAGTGCAGATAATGAAATTAGTAAAAATAATTAAGCCATATTGATAAATGATATATTAAATAATATAATAAAATTATATATTGTATTAAATTATACGTTGAATTTTATATTAAAATTAATAATATATTTGCTCAAGACACACCACTTCTACTGTGGCTGCAGTACATGTGGCGCCCTTACGACTCTAATGAGTTATGAGATTTGTGATCGTGATAGTGAATAATATATTTTAAATCATGTATGAATGTTGCTGAAAATTTTTCATTCTTTCTACCTTCCTTTCTTTTTTGTTACCCACTCTTTCTTCCTGACAACCTCTGTCTTAAATGAGAATAAGTGACAACGTCTGTCTTAAATAAGTGACAATGTCTGACTTAAATGTGAATCAATGACGAGTTCTCTCTTAAATGTCAATCAATGACAACTTCTGTCTTAAATGTGAAGAGTGACAACTTCTGTCTTAAATGTGAATGAGTGACAACTTCTGTCTTAAATGTGAATGAGTGACAACTTCTGTCTTAAATGTGAAGAGTGACAACTTCTGTCTTAAATGTGAATGAGTGACAACTTCTGTCTTAAATGTGAATGAGTGACAACTTCTGTCTTAAATGTGAATGAGTGACAAGATGTCTCTTAAATGTCAATATCTTAAATGTGAATAAGTGACAACGTCTGTGTTTAACGTAAATGAATGAGAATGTCTTTCTTAAATGTGAATAAGTGACAAAGTCTTTTTTAAAGTGTGACATCTGTTTTAAATCTCGAAAATTGACAACGCCTGTATTAAATGTGAATGAGTGAAAATGTATGTCTTAAACGAGAAAGACTGTCTTGAATTTGAAACGTTGGCCGTATCTTTTTTAAATTTAAGGAATACCCTCCGCACAGTATAAACTCGAAATGGAGAGCACTTCTCATTTAAAACAATGGAGAGCTCTTTATATTTAAAACAAACGTTGGCCATGTTTGTTTTAAATGTGAAGAGCTCTCTATTTCTATTTTATAGCGTGTGGAGAGAACTAATTTTTAATTTTACAACTTTGTACTCCCGTGTTATTAACGAACCAGATTTACTCACCATGTGATTCCAACAATTATTACACCAATTAAGACAGCAAACATAAACACTGCCACTGAAGAAGCAACAGCGAGAGTCATGGTAAGATTTTCTTCGGCCATCACTATATCTGAAAGATGAAAAAAGTGAAGTCATAATCAACATTAAATACACATAATTACTACGTAAATTAAGCAAAGTAAAAAATACCAAAACACACCAAATCTTCCTCTAGAAACAAGTTAGCAGATTTCTTTTTAAAATGGCAGCCTTATTAAATCACAATAAAGATAGAATATCGTCTTCTGCTTACATCTAAAGATAATGATTCAGCGCTTTGAAATCCTTATCTAGTTAGTGAATTGACATCGCCGAACGCGTATAGAGCAGTTAGCTTACTCCTGTTTCTATGTCATTCTAAGATGGTTGCACAAACCACTATCCTATAACTACTTTATTTGTCAATGTGGTACCTCCATTGTCAACCATGACATGAACCAGTTAATACAGAAATTGCGTTATTATTTGGGTCATACTTTTTCCAAAAGAACTAGTAAACTATATTCTAGACCGGGGG
Source organism: Acanthosepion lycidas (assembly GCA_963932145.1). Taxonomy (NCBI): domain Eukaryota; kingdom Metazoa; phylum Mollusca; class Cephalopoda; order Sepiida; family Sepiidae; genus Acanthosepion; species Acanthosepion lycidas. Next base: position 91,057,517 of record OZ010592.1, on the reverse strand, counting down.
TCAGCAACCTTTTGCTTACTATGTGCCGACTTAAGGTTTTAAAATAATTCAGTGTACCAAGAGCATACGTATTTTTATACAAATCAAGGTCAATATACCCGTTTTACAATATATTTTATATAGTAATATATAGTATATATACTTTAGTATATATTAAAATTGAAACAGCTAAATATCTTCTTTGCGTTGTAGCAGTTATTGGTTAGGACCACGTGATGTCATTTGCGGCTGCGTGCATTTGGAAATTGTTTGGTGTGCCACGTGATCTTAGAAGGTGAAAAGAGCAGGCAGTTCAACGGGTGAGCAGTTTTAACACAGCTAAATATCTTCTTTGCGTTGTAGTAGTTATTGGTTCGGACTTCATGATGTCATTTGCGGCTGCGTACCATTGGAAATTGCCGAACCCTGTGATAAAAGAATCAACAAAATGAAATGTTCTCACCCCTACTCTATTACATCTATCTATTACACCATTGTGACACCCAAGCTTACAGTACTTGTTATTCCCAATCGATTACCAAACCAGGATCGATGTTGCTTAACTTCTGTGATCGTACAGGAAGTGGTTTTGCAAATTGATGTGACCCTAAGCTTACAGTCAATATACCTGTTCTACAATATATTTTATATAGTAATATGTAGTCTACATACTTTAGTATATATTAAAATTGAAAGAGCTAAATATCTTCTTTGTGTTGTAGTAGTTATTGGTTCGGACCACGTGATGTCATTTGCGGCTGCGTGCCATTGGAAATTGCTTGATGTATCAAACGTGGCACGCGTGCCGCAGGTTGCCAAATCCTGCTCTATGGACAAAGACGCTGACAACAGGTTGACAGTTCCATTGTTTTTAACATTAATTTGTCTTTTACGGCTTATCAACCTTTTTAATATTAGTTAAAGCCGAAACATATCTTGGGATTATGAGAATTTTTTTGGAGATGATAATGGTTTTCTCATACAAGTCCTACTATTTAATCCATAGCTGGAAGAAAATGTGGATTCATACCCCACCAAATGGCATTTGCACGTAAATGAATATAACAAACCAGACTGGTATTTGAACTCGGCACTCCGATTCCTCATTCCGAGCGGTTTTTCATTACACCACCTGCACATTCATGCTTATATCACCTGGTATTCCCAAGCGGTCACCCATCTGGGTTCGAAGTTTGTTAACATCGGTTATCGGACGAGAACCGTTGTTGCAACGTGATATATCCATGAGGACCTGATCTGATAGAAACCTTGTCCTGGGTAAAACGATAAACGATGTCCGCGTCCTGGATAAAACGATAAACTACATCCGCGTCCTGGGTAAGACGATAAACTACATCCGATAGCAAAGCCTTTGATCAAGAGGATCTTGAGGCATATGGAACCACCTCTTAATTGCTGGTGTTCCCAGGTCCACCCTGACCCGGAGTGGTAGCACCAGTCAGAGTCCCAGCTATGGGCAAATAGTTAACTCCCCACAAAAGGAGTCAAAACACTATGAAAGTATAAAAATAGGTTTTAATACAAACAATACTTTTTGCAAAAATTATTACCAGCAGTACATTTTAAAAAAATACTAGCAGCAATACATTTTTTGAAAAAATACTACCAGCAATAAAAAATCTTGTCGGCATTAAATAACCCATTGAGGTGTTGGTATGCCGTAAACCAAACCAAACCATTCTGAAAGAAACCGTTTGAAAAATATTCTATCAATTCACAAAAAAGATACAAAAAGGAAAGAAAAAAAAAGTATTTTTTTTTTATCCGTCATCACAAAAGCCAAATTAATTAATCAATGGATATAACCCTGGTTGATCCTTTGAATTCACTCCCAAGTCTACTTAGCAAGAGAAAAATATGATAACGCTAAACACCTTTTCTTTTCTCTCTCTCTCTCTCTCTCCTACCGTTCATTCATTATATCCTTCACCCTCGCTCGTTCTGAGTATGACGATAAACTACATCCGGCAGCAAGGCTTCTAATCAGGTAATTGGAGGTTCTGAGGCACGTGGAAGCATCTCTTAATTGCTGTTTTTATCAGGTCTATCCTGACCCGGGGTGGTAACGCCTGTTAGAGTCCTAGCTATGGGAAAATAGTGAACACCCACCGAAAAAAAGTCAACAGTACATTTTTATAGTAAATTTACCAACAATACATTTTATGATCTAAAAAAATATATATATATATATATATATATATATATATATATAAACACCGAAATTATAAATTATGCACAAAATATCTGTAGTTAAAAGCATAAGATTACGTGCAAAATATTTAAATTTCGGCATTAAATAACCCATAGAGGTGTTGATATACCGGCAAACAAAATCAATTTTGACGGTAGTTAAAATAATAGCGGTATAAAGGGAAAAACAATCCTTTTGACACTTCGTCTTTTAGCAAGTTTTTTTTTTAAGCATTTCACCCCAATCAAGGCGGGAAGCCAGTAGCACACAAGAGTTTACAGGTGGAGCGAGGGCAGATAGGAGTGATAGAGGAAAGGATGAGGAGAAGGATAGTCGTTAGATCAAGGCAACTGGAGATGTCGATTGACATTACATTTAAATAGTTGGAGATTATAGCTATGAGGGAAACAGGAAAAGGGGAGGAAGTTCCACAGGCGAAAGGTGTGAGATATGAAGCTATTGGAGTAGAAGAAACGGCTACATTTAACAGTTTCAACAGTGAAAGGGTGAGAGCGGGAAGCCAGCCTCGTAGTCTGGGAACCAGCGAATGCAGCTCATCGGAGCAATTGCCATGACAGTATTTGTAAAAAAAGACAGAGAGAGGCGACGGTGCGTCTGTGAGAGAGCGACTGCAGACGAGATGCCAGATCAGGGCCAATTACATTGCGTATCTGTCTCTGGATTTTATCAAGAACCTTGAGACAAACAGAAGGGGCATCGGACCCTATATGGCAGCAATACTCCATGCAAGGGCGAATGGTCGATTTGTAGATTTGAAGGATCGACACCGGCGAGAAAAATTTCCTGGCGCGGCACAGGGAGCCAACTTTCCTTGCGGGGGACGAAGCAATTGATTCAATGTAATTGTTGCATCTCAGGTACAGTTTAAAATTGATAAAATCTACGATAACCTAGAAATATATATTACATTCGCTATGTGAAAATCTTTCCTCGGGCAATTAAAATAATTGTGACTTTTGACTGAACTTATATTGTAGTTCGAACTATAAAATAAAGGAACACAATCACGCAGCGTTTTTATGAGCATACAAAGTCTAAGAAATAATGTGCCAATTCTAGCGCAATAATTGTCACTTTTCTGTCTTTGTGTAACAAATTGTCTAGTTATAGTTTTACTATTCCTTTAAATAAGTGTTTTTTTCTCGTTTATCCGAGAGAACAAAGTAAAGAAAAAAGGTTGCTCACAAACGTATTCGACCGCATGATTCTTGTTGAACAGTGGAAAAT
>OZ010592.1:90984760-91034760 GCA_963932145.1 Acanthosepion lycidas | reverse complement strand
ATTAAAATTAAACCAGAATCGAGACTCAGCAGATCAGGGAACGTTTTCCCAATGTTTGTTTGTCCAATTTTTGTGACCCTTAACGAATTGCATTTTTTGTTTCTTGTCCCTGTCTGACAGGAAGGTCACCAGGAATGGTCTTCTGGTGTAACCCATCTGCTTCAAGGTTCAAGTGTTGTACTTTCATAGATGCTCTTTTGCATGCCATCATTGTAAACTGTGGCTACTTATGCCACTTTTGCCTTTCTGTCAGCTTTAACCAGCCTGGCAATTCTACAACCTGTTTTACCAACAAGCGGAATTCCGCCCACAGGAATTCTTACTGGACTTTTTTTTAACCATTTTCTGTAAAACTAGAATTTGTTGTGTGTTAAAACTCTAAAAGATCAGCCATATTTGAAAATATTCAGAACGTCTCTCTGGCAACAATGACCACGCCCTGCTTAAAATCAGTTCAAACTACCTTTCGTTCACATATTATTGAACAAAATTAAATTCAAAAGATCGCCCTGACCACGTTTATATGCCTGTATCCATTAATTTACTGTCACGTCATTGACTGATTAGAAATTTGCATAAAATAGCATTTTATTTTACTTTTCTCTCTGCCATGTTCCTTCAGAATGTAGGCGATTACGGCTCTCCACAATCTCCTGTCCTTCGTAGCTCTTAAGAAATTTTGTCTTTTTGTTATTTCTCATAAACCTTGTTCCGCCATCCATTTGCTCAAACTCACTTATGTGTTGTTTTTTTCTGTCTCTCTTGCGTTCAATCTATCATGCGTGTTTCAGATTTTCCAATCCCTCTTTCCACATTATGTGTCCTAATGTCTCTTCCTGACTTTAAGTATAAGTATACTTTGTTTTTCCATTTTGTCTAAAACTTCGAGGCTCACATGTTCGGCCAATGCTATCCTCAGTATCTTTCTGTAGAACCACATTTCTGTTGCTTCAAATCTGTTCTTTATCTTTGAGGAGATTGTCCAGCATTTGCTGCCATATACGAGGGCTGATATCACGTAAGAGTCCAGTGCCGTTTTTCTTTGTTTCTAACGAAAGTTTTCTCTTTCTTAATCCTCTGTTCAGCTTTAGGAAGGGATCTTTCGCTATTTCAATGCGCCTTCGGATTTCGGTGCCGTACTTTCCGTTTTCTGTTAAATCATTTCCAAATTATTTACTTTTTTGTATTTGTTTGATTTCCGTATCTTCATTTGAAGTTTAATCCTTTCTTCTCACTTTCTTTCACTACTCTCTGTAGGAGGGTTTTTTTTTTTTGTTTTTTTTTTTTTGTAGTTTGCTTTTCTGTGTCTGTTATCAACACTGTGTCATCTGCATATATTGTTAAGATTGTGGCCACTAATAATGAAACCTGGTAGGACTTCTAATTCATTCAAAATCACATCACGTATAGTTTAAATAAGTATGGCGAGAAGACACATTCTTACTGTACTTAATTAAGTGGCTACTGCGTATTTGAGGGGTAGAGAGCTGAACGATAACTCCTGTGTTTGCATATTTGCGGAAAGTGGAAAGATAATAATCATATTATAATTTTGTTTGCCCCCCCCCTTCGTTGGTTTGCACGATCATTACGCCTTGCCAATAACGCATGAATAATAGATTACGTTTTGATCGGGTGGAAATACAAACGACTTATCAGAGACGCTACTTGGTTTCAGTAAAAGAAGTGTTTTACGTATCCTGCTAATAGCTCATAAATAATGGACTATTCTGTTTTGATTGCATGAGAAGGCAAAAGACATATAAAAGACACCATTTGGTTTAAGGTTTGGTTCGGTTTGTTTTACGGCATATCAACCTCAATGGGTTATTTAATGCCGACAAGATTTTTATTACTGAGAATATTCTTTATGCAAAAATGTATTGATGGTAATATTTTTTTTTTCTTTAAAAAATGTATTGCTGGCAATACTTTGTTTTTTCAAAAATATATTGCTGGTAATATTTTTTTTTTACAAAAATTGCTCATCCTAAAAGCTATTTTTACACTTTCATTGTGTTTTGACCCCAGTTTGGAGTGGCTGGGACCCTAACAGGTGCCAACACTCCAGGTCAGGGTGGACCTGAGAACACCAGCAATTAAGAGGTTGTTTCAAGCTCCCCAAAACCTCCTGATTAGAGGCCTTGCTCTTGGATGTAGTTTATCGTCTTACCCAGGAAGCGGATGTAGTTTATCGTCTTACCCAGGACACGGGTGTAGTTTATCGTCTTATCTAGGAGGCCCCTTGGTTTCAGTCAGAAAATGAAAGAAAGAAAGGAAGATAAAAGTGTTTAACGTCTGTTTCAATGAAATGGAAAAAAATGTCTGTTTCAAATCTTTTCGTTTGTACCCCCTTACGATGATTTTCTAAGCGAAAAGGCGAAAGTATGGGCATCTAGTAAGGATCGATCTCACCACTTAGTCGTAACTGTTATAGCGACACGAGCTTGTTAACCATCACAACACTTCGATGTGCTCCAGCATTCATATTTATGATTGTTATTGCAATATTTTGTTAAAGTTATTAAGCTCAAATATTTAACTATGCGATAGGGGAATTTCTACGAATATTTCATTGTCTTAGAACTCGCCTGGAGCTTACTCAATCATTAAATTAAGAATTAAGATTCATCAGAAAATTAAAATAGGAAAACCCTGGAATTTGCACGGGTTAAAACTAGTAAGATATAACATGGAAGTGAAAACACTAGATTGAATCCCTTGCTAGGTCAGCTGCTAAGAAAGTGGGTTCACTGTGTCGTGCGAGACAATTTTTCTCTACAGAATATTTCTTACATATCTATAAATCTACTATACGTCCATGCTTAGAATATGGCTGCCAAATATGGTCCGGTGCCCTTGATATTTATTTGAGCTCCTTGATAAGATGCAGAGAAGAATCAGCAATATTACTGGTCCTGATCTGGCGTCTCGGCTTCAGTCACTTTTCTAACGCCATACAGTTGACTGTGTTTTTCCTATAAATTGTTTCGTCGCAACTGTTCGGATGAGATTTTTGCCATGGTAGCTAGATTTTTTCAATTCAAGCGCAGTACTTCACTGGCGTCAAGATCTCATCAATTTAGTGTTGAGCTGGATAAATATATCTGTATGGTCAATAATAATAATAATTTCTTTTCTCGCACTTCTCGCTTGTGGAACTCTCTTCTGGCTTCATGCTTTCCGGTCAACTTTGACGTTCAAAAATTTAATGCAATGTCAATCGTTATCTACTGTCTTCTTGATTGCTTTCCTATTGTTCTTGCTTCATAAAGTTTCTGTTTTCTAATTCTTACACACCTAGTAACTCCTTGTGTCTTAATGGGTTTACTGCCTAGAATGGGGTGATACCGAGTTAAAAAAAAGAATTGTCCAGAATGAATTTCGTTTGATGATTCTTTTTTTACTCGCTCTTCTTTGTATGACTTCAAAGACAACACGTTTCTGATCCTAGCATGAGATGGATAGGCTGGTGACCAGAACTTGTTTTCATTTTCATATTCATTCATTAGTTTGATATTTTAGGTTATTTTATAATTATTTGCATTCAAGTTATACGGTAACAACAAATTCCCAGGCAAAGATCAACAGGAAAGACAAGCATTTAAAAGAATCTAAGGACGTTTATTATTAGACTTGTCACTTTGATAAAGTGCTATCATTTTTAATTTTTTAAGGTTAAAAGAAAAACAAAGAAGAAATGTTTCCACAAAAACAGAAAGATATATACGGCAAGGTTGTGTTTTCTCACGGGATTTCTTTAACCCATTCAGATCGAAAAGCTCCTTTTTTCATACTACACGCCTTCAGGGCAGGCGATCATGGCTTCTGTGATCACTTCTCTTTACTCTTTTTGAATCGCTATATCATTTTTTTTAAATCATTTCACCTCAAGCAAGACAATAAAGTCACTAAGACGCAAGGCGTTACTGAGTATTAGAGAATATGAGAAAATATATTATTACGAAGAGAGAACAAGAAAAGTTCAAAACTTAAGACGGGTGATAAAGATTGACACTGCTTTTAAATTATTGACGATCACAGGCAATAAAGTCACTAGGACTCAAGAGGTTACTGGATGTTAGAGAAAATGAGAAAAGCTACTGTTAAAGAGAGGGGACAATAAAAAACAAGAATTAAGACAGACGCTAAAGATTGACATTGCATTTAAATTTTTGAAGAGCAAAGGCAATAAAGCCACTATGACGCAAGGGGTTACTGAGTGTTAGAGAATGAGAAAAACTACTAGTAAGAAGAGAGGGCAATAAAAGAATAAGAATTAAGAAGACAAAAGATAACGATTGACATTACATTTAAATTTCTGATGAACATATTTGAATGGTAGGCAAGAAGCCGGAAGAGGGAAGAATCTTTTTAGCATAGAACTTACGGTTACATCTTGCCATTTCAAGTGAAAAATGATTAGACCATGCCACCAATCTAGTACTGAGCTTAAATTCATAAAGTCTAGGTACTATAGAGAAAAGTAATATTTATTTTGAGTAAAATACAAAAATGTGGCAGAAGGCCAAAAGGTGGGGGGGGGGAAATAGGGGCAGGCTGGTTTTCAATCTGACTTAATTTAAACTTAGCTAGCCACGTTTACTGATCTACAAATACCAGGACCACGATAATACCTCAAAGTGTCTATGAAGTCCTAACTAGTTCCCACATCTACAATTTATCTGTCGGCGTAAGGAATAAAATAAACAATATTTAAAAACGAAACTCAAATGAATACTTAGAAGTCGAGGAAAGTACATCAGAACAATTAGCATGAAAGTATTTATAAAAATGACCAGGGAAGGTCATATGACAGCGTTGGAAAAGGAATCGAATCCCAGATGTCAGGTCAAGGCCAAAGATATTACAGATTCTTTGGATTTTATCAGAAGCACCAGACCAGATGTGGCAGAAATATTCAATGCATGGATGAATGGTAGACTTATAAATATGCAAGATAGATTCAAAGCAAGGACAAGTGGTAGATACATAAATATATAAGATAGATTCTGACGAGAAAAAAAATTGTCTAGCATGACAAAGTGAACCAAGTTTCTTAGCTACAGACTTAACATTTGATTCAATATAATCTTCCCATTTCTAAGCCGATTACGAATGTTTTAAACATTTGGATTTAAATATCCCATGTGACAAATGCAGAGTAAATAATAACCAGAAATCTTTATTGATAATGTCTTATGACCCTAGTTGAATTACTTCCAGCGCTATTTGATCTTCCAAATTTTCCTTAAAACTTACCGTAAAGTCCCAAATTCTCAAGGACGCAACATACTCTCCATATTTTTATATTTTTTTTTTTTTAGATTTGAAATTTGATTCTCATAAAAAAATTTACTCACACGTAAAGCTAAGCGCTTTCTCAGCGTCACGGATATAAGGACACGTCTCTGTACTTATATGACTAAAAGGAGATTGTGTGTGTGTGTGTGTGCGTGTGTCTAGTCGAGTATAGCAGAGAGTTCATGGACTAAAAACTGAATTTCTCGAAATATTAGAATGTTAAAAAAACTAAATAAATTAAAATAAATAAAATGTTAAGGTGTAGTAAATAGTTAAAAGTTGCTAAGAGAAGCAAAAGTTAGAAAGTTGTAGAGAGTCATGATTTCTCAAGTCCTCAAAACATATAGTATATAAAAGTTATTTTTTCAGTTAGACCTAAGTCGACACTAAACAAGCTGAAAACTAAAAAAAATCTGACCTACAAAATTATGTGCGAATTTATGCATCAAAATTCACGTGGACTTAGTTTTTTTATTCATTTGGTATCCATTTTATTTAATTTACAATTCGAAATTTCCAGAAAATGTTCTTTCTTTTTCTTTTCTTTTTTCCATTTCCTCTCTTCTATTTTCTTCTTTTTTGTTTTTATCTTGCTTTCTTTCTTATCGTCATTCCTTCCTTTCTTTCTTATCGTCATTACTTCCTTTCTTTCTCATCTTCATTCTTTTCTTTCTTTCTTATCTTCATTTCTTTCTTTCTTTCTTATCTTCATTTCTTTCTTTCTTTCTTATCTTCATTTCTTTCTTTCTTATCGTCATTCTTATCTTCATTTCTTTCTTATCGTTATTCCTTTCTTTCTTTCTTATCTTCATTTGTTTGTTTCTTTCTTTCTTTACTTTATCCCTACATTGAAATTCTCTCTCTCTCTCTCTCTCTCTCTCTCTCTCTCTCTCTCTCTCTCTCTCTCATCAATCCATTTTTGTTCTCATTTTCTTCTTTGTTTCTCTTACGTTCCTTTTTTTTTTCTCAATTTTCTTCTCTTAGCAGCGAGTTCGAGCTCTACTGGGAACCCCATATATAATTCGACCTTAAGTAAACCAACAAGCAATGGCAAGTCATAAAAATGAACCAAACTCAACTAATAATACTACTGAGTAGTAACTTCTATCCTCATCGGGGACCCTGTAAAAACAGTCCCTTCTCTAACACTTTTCGCTTTTAGAACTCTCGTCCGAAATCTTACTTTCCAGTCAACGTTGAACATTACTACTGAGTAGTGAGATTGGTCCTCACTGGGTGCATCATACAATACTCGACATTAAATAGCCGAACAAGGGTTGACAAGTCGTAAAATCAACCTTTATTATTATTATTATTATTTTTATTTCCTATTATTTCTGGCGTTTACACATTTCTTTCCGGGTCTGGCCCAGGGACCTAAGGTTAGAAATGGCATCATGACACTTTCCACTGACAAAAAAATTACATAGATAAAACCCTTCGTAAAGTATAGGCTGTACTTGTGAGTACAATTTTTTGTATCTCTTTGAGGCATGGACTTCCAGGAATCCCTTTAATTAGTCTACTGGAATCTTTTCCAACCAGTCCTAGTGCTCCAACTGCAACAGTGATTGTTGATGTTCCCATGTGCCACATTGTTGAGATTTCTATTTCAAGGTCCTTGTATTTTGACAGATTTTTGAATATCTTCAAAGATACATTGAAGTCTGCAGGGACTGTCGTATCAATTTATTATTATTATTATTATTATTATTATTATTATTATTCATTCCCTACCCTCAAATGTTTTCCGTATATTATAGACTCATTTAGAACAGATTGGGGAGTTTTGTCGGAGTAAATTTCTTTGTCGTTTGTCCTTATCTTAACAATAAGTTACTGAATAAAGATAAACGCGATTGCGAGACAGTCATGAAAGTAATGTTTATTCAGGATAGACTGATGAGATATAGTATCAAACATTAATATCGTTAGCATATAGTAACACCAATCAGAAAAATGTTACCTTTTTTTTATTATCATACTTTCAAGAGAGCAAATCTTTTTATAAAAGTTTAAGAAAATAATATTCCAGTCTCTATTGAAGATGGTTTATAGCAATGTCTTCATTCGAATATCTCAGGTATAATTTAAACACTATTTTTAGCATTTCCACCGCCTGTGAAATATAAGATCAGTTTTCATTTCCCACCGTGGCAAGAAATAAACTAAGAAAAAACCTGATTTTATCATCATATGAACAATGCACCTGTATAAACAGCCTTTTAAGCTGCGCCAGTTTCTTAGATAACACATTTTTATTAATTTTGACCAACGTATTTAAACCATTGAGCCCTTCGTTACTGAACAATTTTAAGTCTTCTTCCTGAGCTACTGAGTCAAAACTCGCAAACAATTGGTATGTAATGTTTCACGGGAAATATAAGAATAGTTACAAGTGTTTACCCACCTTTCAACCGGTGGCTGGGGATTAAGTCATTTTTCTCTACAACCGGTAAAGCGCTTATCAGGGCTAAAAGGGTTAATATCCTCCTTGGAACTATCCCTACCAGTCACAAATTGCTATTATATATATATGAAAAAAGAATGTTAACAACAAATACTTTTTCACACCAAACCCAATTCCGTGGAATCAGAATCAACGTCGAGTTTAAGCAAGCGAATCAGCCAATTGGAGTAAAGTGCCATTCAGATTTAAATTTTTCCCACTTGTGATGAATGCAGCTATCGATTTTTTTTTTTTTTTTGCATGCTAGCATGCTAGTTAACATTCGTGTCAGTCAGCTGTTGGCTGTCACGCTGGCCAATAGAATCTTCTTGCCTATTCGTGACAGCCAGCTATAGGCTCTCATTCTGGCCAGTACAAAATGCCTGCAAACTACAAGAAAACTGCCGTAGAAGCATGAAAACATCTATTATTTCCACTATGGATGGGAGTTGGGAAATGCAAAGTCGGTCTTCGCCTTCCCGCTAACTTGGAGCATGTACATTTTGGTGCAAATCCGTCGAAAATTGCAGCCTTGCATTCGTCGCGCACACACACACACACACTGCCTTTTATATATAGAGATACATACATACATATATATATATATATATATACATACATACATACATACACATATATCATGAATATTACTATATCCATCTCTTAATAATTTACATCAAGCTCTCTTTGGATTAACCATTTGAACCCTGCGTTCCTGGACAATTTTAATCCTTCTGTCTGAGCTCCTGAGTCAAAATTCACAAACAATTGGTATGTAATGTTTCACGGTAGATATAAAAATAGTTACAAGTGTTTAACCACCGCTCAACCGGTATCCGGGCATTAAGTCATTTTTCTACCAGGTAAAGCTGTGGTCAGGGCTCAAAGAGTTAAAGAGATAGACCAATAAAAGAACAGGAATTTATAAGACAGATAAGATATCGATTGATATTGTATTTACAGCGTTGAAGATTAAATTTGGCTAGAAAGCAAGAAGCCGTAAGAGAATTCCACAAGTGAGAAGTGCGAGAGATGAAACTGTTAGCATAGAACTTAAGGTTATATCTAGACATTTCAAATGTAACATGATGAGAGCTCGCCACTAATTCCGTCTTCTATATGCCACGACCCTTAAGAGCTATTCAATATAACATATATATTAACCCTTTGGGTCCGGCGTCTCTGAACAATTTTAACCCTTCTGGCCGATCTCGGGAGTCAAAATTCGTAAATAATTCGTATGCAATTTTTTACGGTATATATAAAAATTATTATAAATAAAATATAACTTCCTGATTGCTTCCCCGATGATTCAGGTTGAGACTTTGAACGTTTCATGGTAAAAACGATCTTTTTTTTACACAAAAGACATACACAAACACAATGAAAAGGTGTGGACATGTTGGTATAACCTTCGATAAAATCAACATATTACGGCCTTTTTGATTGGCTCTTCAAAATAAGACAACCAATAGCAAATCACGACGCAATTTTTTACCCACTGTTCAGAGCATTACATCATTTTTCTCTACTACCGGTAAAATAGTGGTCAGGACTCAAAGGGTTAATAACGTATAACAAAGAAGAAAAAAAATTCGTTTGGTCTCATCAGAAGGCCGATGTGTAGCGCCTTGCCGCAGCCCCAATGTCAGATGGTTCAACCAGATGCGAAATAATGAAATCGCTGACACAGTTTGAATGAAAGATTTTGCCAACGGGAAAAGCACCTAACACCCCTCACACCCAAAAAAAGAGTTTGTGTCCTGGGCACAATTTACACAAAGATAAATCCCAGATAAATATTGCCTCCCATATGGTAATTTTTTATCCTCCCCCGATTATAGCGAACAGTCTTAACATTTACCTTCTCAATAAAAGCCGTGGCTTTTCTTGACGGGGAGAGATTATTTTTCTTTGTTAGTGAGCGAGAGTGAATTCGCTATGTGAGAATATGAGAGTTGGATTTTTTACACTACTATATTTTGACGTTGGATGAGTGATTTGTGATTTCTATACTACTCGTTTTTCCTGCCTTTTGGATCTGACAGACTGGATTCATGATTTCTGTGCTACTCGTCATTCCAGCCTTTTGGATCTGACATACTGGATTCGTGATTTCTGTGCTACTCGTCATTCCAGCCTTTTGGATCTGACAGGCTGGATTCGTCATTTCTCTGCTACTCTTCATTCCTGGCTTTTGGATTTGACAGACTGGATTCATGATTTCTCTGCTACTCGTCTTTCCTGCCTTTTGGATCTGACAGACTGGATTCGTGATTTCTGTGCTACTCGTCTGTCCTGCTTTTGGGATTTGACAGATTGGATTCGTGATTTCTGTGCTACTCGTTTTTCCTGTCTTTTGGATTTGACAGACTGGATTTTGTATTTGTCCACCGCATTGTAAAATAATACATTGCAATTCGGATTGTGCAACCGAAGAGTCGATTTTGAATTCCAGTCGTGTTTATTACACCCACTTACTTACTAATAGCCTTGCGAAAAATATTAATCCATCTCTTCTCTTCTATGTGTAAATAGTAGGCGAGGCTATTTTATATAGCCTTGGATAGCAACCTATATAGAAGGAAAATTCTTAATTCAAATCCGTAAGTAGACCAGGCGAAGCACATACTATGCAGCTAAGAAAAGGATTAGTTCGAGGATTCTGACTACAGTCGATTCTTTTTGTTGCTCTGGACATGTGTTACCGGCTTCAAGAGAACATCATTCAAACCAATAACAAGACAAAACGGTGTCTCTTTGGAAACATTTTTCAGGTGGATATCTCCAAGCCTGTAAAGTTCACATTTTTTAGCATCATGCATTACAAAAATAAACTGGAGAAGCCAAGAGTACGACGGATCAATAACATCGTCCATTGGTGTAGAATGGTAAGTATTGAACTGCCAACACTGGGCCCGAAGAAATTTAAAAACGAAACTCAAACGAATACTTAGAAATCGAGGAAAGTACATCAGAACAATTACAATGAAAGTATTTATAGAAATGACCAGGGGAAGTCACATGACCTTGGACATGACGTTGGAAAAGGAATCGAATCCAAGATGCTAGGTCAAGACCAAGGATATTACAGATTCTTTGGATTTTATCAGAAGCACCAGACCAGATGTGGCAGCAATAGTCAATGCATGGATGAATGGCAGACTTATAAATATGCAAGATAGATTCTTCTTTGGATTTTATCAAGAATCCCTAAATATATAGCAGAAACACCAGACCAGATGTGGAAGCAATATTCAATGCATAGATGAATGGTAGACTTATAAATATGCAAGATAGATTCAAAGCAAGGACAAGTGGTAGATACATAAATATAGAAGATAGATTCTGACGAGAAAAAAAATTGTCTAGCATGACAAAGTGAACCAAGTTTCTTATCTACAGACTTAACATTTGATTCAATATAATCTTCCCATTTCTCAGCCGATTACAAATGCTTTAAACATTTGGATTTAAATATCCCATGTGACTAATACAGAGTAAATAATAACCAGAAATCTTTATTGATGATAATGTCTTATGACCCTAGTTGAATTACTTTGATCACTGGGCCTGAAGAAATGAAATGAACAAATCAAATAATTTATAAACTTAGGCTCCGTACAAGTACTCTTGTGTGATATCTTCGTGAACATTAGGCTCCTCGAGAGACCTCAACTTTGAATATAAATCTCCCCCGTTTAAATTTGATATTACAGTTTTATGTAGTCAGACGAGGTAAAAGAACAGGTGGTCTATAGCTTTTGAGTAAACATGAGACTTACTACATTTGGGTACCTTAGCGTGAGGCAATGGTTAACGAGCTAAGCTGGTTGGCTTTAAGTACTCAGACCCGTGTACTCAATGGCATGCACGTGTGGTCTCTATTCATTCGCTCTGACACATTAAGTAGAATTTTTCTTTTGCTATTTATGCCTTGTGAGTGTTAAATTATCCAAACCTTCTTTTCTCATTATGCGACACCCACATTTCTGATAGGAACTTCTTTACAGTTCATATTCATCTTAGAACTGCATTCGTTTTCATGGGGTCTATAAATGGGGTCAGAATTTGGGGTATAATAACATCTCTGTAGTTTTATCTGTGAGGGAGTTGTCCAGAATTCACTGCCACATAAGTGATTAGATATTGCATAGCCGTCCAAAACTTTTCTTCCATATCTTTCCATATCTCTGTCGCTTCAAGTCTCTTCATCTGTGAAGAGATTGTCCAGCATTCACTGCTATATAGGAGATTAGATATTACATAGCCGTCCAACACTCTTTTCTTTGTTTCTATGGACACTCGTCAGTAGAACCACCTCTCTGTAATTTCAAGTCTCTTCTTCATCTTTGTGGAAGTTGTCCAGAATTCGCTGCCATATAGGAAATTAAATATTACATAACAGTCTATAGCTTACGGATATCTCATCTTGAAACACAGGTTCCCGTACGATCACCAAAATTAAGCAACGTTGAGTCTAGTCAGTATGTAGATGGGTGACCGCTTAGGAATACCAATTTCTGTAAGGTTAGATGTGCGGGTGCTCTAATGGATAATAGCTCGGAATTGTTAATAGGAGAGCCGAGTTCAAGTTGGGTTCTTTATATTCACTTACGCTTAAATTGCCTTGCGAAAGGCATAAATCCACCCCTTCTCAAAACTATGAATTAATTAATAAAAAATATATCACTGAATTATTATCTCCAAAAAACATTCTTACAGTCTAAAATTATTTTCTGGCTCTAAATAACCGGCAAAAGTTTGATAAACCCTTAAAAAAAAAAAAAAACAAAAAAAAACTAATCAATCAATAACAGCCGAACACTCTTTGCTTTGTTTATAAGCAAAGTCGTCAGTAGAATTACCGTTGTTTCTTCATCTTAGAGAAAATTATCGAACATTCACTACCATTTAGAAATAGGACAGCATTTCAGTATCTTTTTCTCTGTCTCTAGGCAAAGTTTCCTATCCATTAATTCTTTGCTTAGTTTATGGAAGGCAACTTTTTTCTATTTCTATAAATGTTCGTATTTCTATGTCAAAACTAAGCTTAGTATTATTGTAACAATTTTATGGTGGGGCTTTTATTTAATATCAAATGGAGTACATTTTTTTTTTCAATTTAACTTTGCTTTTTTTATCACAATATTCAAGACGGTTTTTTTTTTCGCAGTGGAAAAATAAGTAACCACCAATTATTTTACTTTTCTCGTATGACAGATAGATAGATAGATAGATAGATAGATAGATATGCTCTTATTGCCTAGAATACACAAAAGAATCCCTCTTTGCTTTACCATCATACAATGTTGATAGATAAACAGTTTTATTCGTAATAACATTTAGTTTGTAAAAGCCCGTGTAAGGATTTACCCGTTAGGAAAAGGAAGCCATCATCAAGAAAGGAAATAAATACTAAAATGCAATATTTTTTCGTATGAATGTTAATCCCACTCCTCGTTTTAAATGTCTTGAATTCTTTTATTTTATCCCTCGTCAAGTGACGTTTTTGTTTACTCCGATTTATCACAGATTTAACTTGGACACGGAAACCCTGACGCCATTGACGTGTGACGGGAAAGGCTGAGATGTTTTATTCTCAATTATAAACCAAATTGCTCACGTCATGAAAAAAAAAAAAAAAAAACTTGCCAGATGAATTATGACGTTCATTCGACATGAATTCTTCGGTGTTTATTTTTTGTTTTGTTTTGTTTTGTTTTTTAACTTAAAATTTAGGATTTATTACTCTTTCATCAAGCCAAAAATATTGATTTTTATCATTTTAAAAGTGGGTTACTCTTTCTGAATCATCGAGTCAAATGAAGGGATCAGTACAGAAATCCCTGCAGGCTGACTATATCGATATACACCTGATGAAGGCCGCAGGGCACAAGGGTCAAAACGTTGTGATAAAAAAAAAAGATGAAGATAGTAGCAACGTAAATAGTAAATAAAGAATGTAAATAGTGTAAATAAACTTCAATGATATAATTTGGGAAGCACGGTGGGGTAATGGATAGTGGCTTGAATTGAGGAATCGGAGAGCCAAGTTCGAATTCCAGTCGAATCCATTACATTCACTTACATGTTAATACCCTTAGGAAAGGTATGAATGTTTTTCTCCCCTTCCCCCAGCTATGGGTAAATAGCAGGACAGAGCGGATCTATAGCCTTGGATGGCAACTGGACTACCGCAGAAAGAAATGGCAACTTACCGCGGGAAAAAATCTGCCTCGTCAGTCATGTATTGAAAGATACATCATCGCCTAAGCGTGTATCACGCATGGAACATAAGTGACTGACTGATAGAATTTAATTTGGGGGATGTTAGGCAAGGTGAAACGATTCCACAATGATGATGAAATTATGAAAGAACGGTATTTTTTTTACAGTAATTTTCACCCTGTAGAAGGCCCCGGAGCCACCGTTACAGAGTAACGGACACAGATTATTCGGACATGTGGAGAAGATAAGGGTTAACTATAGACTTGAACAGGTTAAGATTGTAGTGATCGGGGAAGCATCCTCTTGGGAGCCGGTTCCACAAAACAGGGGTTCGTAGGAAGAAGCTGCCCCAGTGGTACTTATATCTTACCAGTGGAATACGAAGGGGGATTTGTTTCAATTTAGTATCAAGTACGATGAAACAAAAGATTGGCGTCTGACTATTCCTGGACATTAAAAAGGGACAAAATTACTAGGATGTCACGAAAATTAAATAAACGAAAGTTTTTGCCAAGACAACAGTTATTCTTTGAATAAGTTGTTATATTTCTTTAATAAAGGTTGTCTTTTATTTCACACTAAGATTGTGTTTCTGCTTCAGAAGAACATTTCCCGTACATTTCCTCCGAACCTAACAAATCTATTTTTTACGTTGAATATGGTATTCTGGAGCCGGAAAATTAAAAGATGTTGTTGAAAATTTGATGATATATTTTATTTTAGTACTATATCATCCCGAAACGAGAAATCGAAGAACCGAGTTCGAATTCCAATCGGGTTCGTTACATTCACTTACGTGTAAATACCGTTGGAAAAGTTATGAATCCATCTCTTTTCTCTCCACCTATGGTTTAAATTGTATGGTTGTCAAACAGTCTACCGTAGACAAATATAGCAAAATACTTCGGCAAAATCTTCTGCCTAGTCAGTCATGAATCTAAAGAGACGTGATTGAGAAAGCGTTTATCACGCATGGCACTTGACTGACTCTTTCGAAAGGTATGAATCCATCTCTTCTCCCCCAGCTATGGGTTGAATAGAAAAGAAAGCAGGTTATAATCGTTTTGTGTCAGACTCACTGCCTTCCCAAGTGAGCAATAGTGAGAGGAAAATATCATTCCAGCCTTAAGTAATTGTACCAACTTTCATACTCTGGCTTCCATCTTCAAAGTTCATTCAAGAATCATCAAGAGAACAGTGAATATGTTTAAAAAAAAATAGGGAACAGTAAAGTGCAAAACTTGAGCAGGTGATCAAAACAGGAAGACGGGTCATCATTTCAACTTAGAGCTAAAGAGATCAATTAGAAAAGATCCAACTCAGTTCATAAGACATTTGACGCATGAATGAGAAATTTTAGCTATGACAGTCCAAAGAGCAGTCAAAAAAGACTTGAAAATGAAATCGTATGTGAAACATTTGAGGTACCTTTTTATTCCATGACAGAATGTTACAATGTTAGAGGGGGCGAAGATCATCTTGAAGAAGTTGGAAAATAATCCTGAAATATTATATATATATTTAAACATTATTTCAATCTTTATGAGCTTTCGATGCTTAGCTATGATTAATTAATGATGAATATGTTATTTTCATTTATGATCGATTTCATCACGATTCTTCTATGAAGCTTGAAGAGTAATTATACATTCTTATTGCTCAAAGTAGAGTCCAATAGTGTTATAAAAACCTCGAAGAATTCCAGTAAGATATCTTTAATCATTTCTAAGATACAACGGTTCAAATCTTAACGTAAAAATTGGACCATCTTACCCTTACACCTGGTAAGCGGAGATATTTTTAATGAATTTATTTATACCACCGCTTACAAAAAAGGTACTGAATTGCCATGTAATTACAATCTTTCTATTAGTCGGTGACTACAGGACAATTTTCTCACAAACGAAGAAGAGGGAAAAACAGTAATATAGTGCTAACTGATTCAGAGAATACCATAGATGGAGCATGTGCTTAACGGGGAAGTTTTAAGGAAAATAGGAGAAGGACAGACAGTATCAGAGACAGATGAAATTTCTCGAAGATATAATGCGGAAAGAGGGCTTGGAGAATGTGTCACTCACAAGTCATTAATTGCAAGAGGGGTATAGAGAAACAGTTTGTGGAAATGGATGGAAAAACAGGGAGTTAGCAAATCTATAAGAATTATGAAGAGCTATGACATTCGATGGTGCAAAATCAAAAAAAATTAAAAGTATGGAAAATTGTAGCTCAGGTCGCACTGTTGTTTATGTGTTTTCTTTATTCCAAACAATGATCAAGATATTAATTTATATGTAGCTTGTTAAACCTGAACGAGCGGAGGAAAATGTGAATAGCTTGAATGAAAAGAAAGATTTTATTTTTCTTGATTAAAAACATATTCACTTACCGTACTTAGCACGCTTTAGTTAAAACGAAACCTGAAGACAGTCTCTGCTTTTATACATATATAAAACAGATAGATATATGTATGTATCGAAATTTACAAAAAAAAAAAAGAGAGAAATAAATCACGATTCCATGGTTCTACCAGTCTTAATCTTCAATCCTGTTTGGTGTAATCGTGTCTTTTTTTTTTTCATTTCTGTGGGTCATCATTATGCAGACAATATTTCTTGTGTGTCCGTGTTTTGAGTTTAAAAAAAAAAATGAACGAAATCTTTTCACAACAAATGTAAGGCTATTTCTTACAGTCTCTACGCTTATTCTTACTGCAGATTTATTCTTTTTCTTTTGTTTTTTTTCTTCCATACAAATGAGACCATTTAATTATAACTTGTCATCATCCCAGAACGTCAGCTTGTGGAGAAATTGAATTTCAAGACGAGGCCAGCAGCACGGACGAGCGTATTCCCAGGCTCAAAGACTTGTCTGACAGGGTGGCCAACAATACACCAACAAAAGGAGAGAGATATAGAAATAAAGATGCTTCGTAAACGAATGTTGGATACTTCGTAATTTACTACACACACATACACACACATATATATATATATATATATATATATATATATATATATATATATAGTTTAAATATTACGTGTTTCTTGATCTCATTAAAAACGTACCAACCACGCACGTTGCTAAAAGTTTCAAGACAATAAAACGATCATCAAGCGCTCAGACGTTAGCCTGCCTTTGGCTAAATTGTTTCTGCTGAATGTTTAATATATATATATATATATATATATACACACCAGATGTACACGCGTTTCATGAAAGTTTTGTAGACCTAATTTGGAAGCTAATTTTAAGGGGGTCGCGTCATACATGAGATATAAAATTAGCGTATGAACCATTGACCAAACTATATATTCATTTGCTGTAATCAAATTAGCTTCAAAAGTCGCATGATACCACAACTATATATATATATATATATATTATATATATATATATATATATATATATATATATATATATTACTTCTTTTCCGCTTGTCACCAGTCTTTTCCCTCCTAAGTGCTCGGCCGAATTTTATTTTTTTCGGGGGCGTATATATGTGTATATATGTGAGTATGGGTTGTGTGTGCGACAAAATTAATTATATAACCGAATAATTTCAAAAGGAAAGAAGCGGTTGAATAATTCAAATCATCATCAAAGCTGTTTCGACACGAAGACACACAACAAATCAAAGATATCTTTCATCTTCGGAAACTTTGTAAATATATCTTAGCAGTCCCTTCCAAAACTCCCTGTCTTGTGTTAACCCACGAAAGTGCTGCAAGTCTTTCAATTTATTCGAAGATTTTAAGGAGAATAATGCAGTATTATAGTTTTTTTTTTATGTTGTTGTTCAGTGTCTCTACTATGGTTGTTCGTCCAATGTCTGTAGATATTATTCTTCCATTGGGTATTAATGACAAAACCATTTCCATAACATTTACTGTTTGCAAAGCTATTAACTTCTACTGACTAATTCCGATATTAATACAAGTACTTTCACTAATTCTCGATACCTAAAATTTAAAATGATTTTTTCAAAAGGAAAAAGGTTTCTTGAAACTTTCATTTTAGCTTTGAAAATCAAGGTTATTTGATTTTTGCTAGAATTTCTAAATCAGTGTATTTTTTGTCGGAAAAAAGCGCTAAAACACGCATAGTCATCTTTGGCCGAACGCTGACGCAAAAAAAAAAAAACAAAAAAAAAAAAAAACTTTTTAACCAAAATTTCGAATCTGCTAGAAAAGATTTTAAAAAATCAATAAAAAATACTCTGGTCTTTCTCCTCAATAATAACAAACGTTTTGTTGACAAAACTTTGTTTTTATTGAGTTTAGAAGTTTTTTTTCCATTATGTCATACTATTTTTTGAGTTTAGAAAAAAAAAAATTTGTGTTTATTGAGATTAGAAGTTTTTTTGTTTTTATTGAGTTTAGAAATTTGTTCATTATGTTAGGCTGTTTTTTACTGAGTTTAGAAATTTGGGGTTTTTTTTGTTTGTTTTTATTGAGTTTAGAAATTTTTTTTTCATTTTTTTTTTATTGAGTTTAGAAATATTTTTCATTATGTTATGCTGTTTTTTCAAGTACCTATATTAATATGAAGTCATTTTTTGATTGTTGTTTCTTGGAGACAGTATTGTGACACTATTTAGCTATGCTAATTGGCTAATTAATTAAGCGTGGAAATTAAAAGCGAGAAATACTTAAGGCGAGAAGAAGCTATCACGAAAGACATACTGAGCGATGTTATTTTTTTAACAAAAGAAAAGTGGGTAAAGATTTTATTTTTCATTTGCTAAGAAATGTATTTTTTCGCAGAAGATTGAAAATTCGTAAGATCTTGGATCTGTCAGAATTAATTTATGTCATGACGCGACGAGGAACGGCAGAGTGCGAATAAAAAATAGCAATCTGCCGATGGCAATAATGAAAATTTCAAATTGGTCAAGAGGCTTACAAAGCGGAATCCTAGAGAATAATCGGAAATTGGGTCAAGCATGCGACAGAGAAAGAATTAGCCGAGACCACCCCAAAGAAAAAAGGAAGGAAGAAGAGAAAAAGGAAAAGAATAAGCCATTAGCTATCTTTCGGAGATATTATTTGGTTTTGGAAGGGAGCCACCTGTTTTATCTCCAGAACTGGCCGATAAAAGTTTGTTACCTGGACAGACTGTTGGCGATAGAGTGCGAAGATGTTGAGGAAGACAAAGAGATTCAGTTGACCACCCAGATAATAACTTGTCGAAAATCCCATTGATGAATCCCAGATGACATCAAGTTAAGATAGAGATTTAATGTCCACAGTACGATTCGTGGGGGTTTTAGTCGCTGGAAAAGAAAGAAAAGAAAAAGGAAGATAATTTTTTTCTTTGAGTGATAATTGTAAGCTGAGACCAGTCTACCCACATCCACGCTGCCGAGCGTTCATTGGCTGAATGGTGGCGTGAGCGATGGGCAAAGGTAAACATATGAGAAAGAAGGGAAACCTGTTGACGCCCTCTGAGGGGATTGGTGTGAGATACCAATATGAGAAAGGAAGAATTTGGGAGGACAATTCCCTTAAGAACCCCTCTAAAACAGAAAGTAATTGACTTCCAAAAATATGAAGTGATAAATTTTTCTGTCCGAAAACAAAGAAAATCCTTATTGCGTATTGGAATTATCGAGGAACCCAAACCACGACAGGCCCCCGCCCGGTTTTGGTCGGCGTCCATATAAACGACAGTTGGAGAGTTGGGAAGACGCAGACGCAGACGGAGTCAAAGAGTTGAGCTGTGAGCTCGGAGAACAACATCGCAGGAGCTGACTGAAACATTCCACGCATTCCGACTTAGACTTCTAACCAAATACAATTTATTTTTTGAAGAACGACTTAGACTCACACCACCAAAACAAGTTTTACGAATATCGCCTGAAGATACCAAAAACCAGTTGATTGAAAAACAACTTAAGATATTAAGACTCGCCTAAGAAACGCAAAGTGTCACGTATCCATAGAAGCGGGTTGGGAGAAAGACGCAGTCCTGTATCCAGCAAACAGATATAAAGATATTTGTTATTCTTTATTTAACACATTTGAATCTTTCGAGTTGTCACTTTATTTTCTTTTACATATACTTGTGCGGTATCGCCTTTGTCCCGATTTCGGCTTGCACTACGGCCCGACGCCTGATTGATTTCGTCTACCTAAGATCAAATCACAACGTGGGTAGGTTAGACTAGAAATCAAAGCAGTTACTTCGGCAACCAGACGTTGGAGGCGAGCTGATGCGAATCAGCCAAGGGTTAGATCGTCACAGGATAGCACGGGGGCAGGACCAGGATGACGTCACAGCATTGCCATAACAATCAGCACACTAAGTCAATAATTCCTGCTGTTTTTTTTTTTTGTTTTGTTTTTTTAATTCCCCGATGGTAAATCTTTTATATGCAAATGGAAACATTTGTGTGTGTGATATCCGTCGGTCACGAGAAACCTTGGATTTGCGCCTTAAAAGTTATGCCTCAACTGCTGATGGCGGTGCATCATTTTTTTATGGCTTTACGGGCAAACACGGAGGTGACATTCTCGATTGCAACGAATGCAATATGAAGACGCTCTCCTTCGATGTCGCCATGTTGTTTTCTTTCCTTGAAGCACGCTTCTCCCCGGCGATAACCCTTGGTTTCTTCTCTCTTCGTCCTGACCCACGATGTAAATCGCATCACCAGCATTTCTTTCTTTTTATGTGCCTTCAGAACGTAGGCGATCATGGCTCTCCACTTCCTCCCCTATCTCTTGTAGCTCTCAATAAGTTTTATCCTTTTGCTACTTCCCCAGACCATGTTCTGTCATCCACTTGCTTAAGCTCGCTAGATATATCATGCATTGCTTTCCCTTGTCTCTCTTTCCCTCTATTCGACCTGTGAGTATCAGATTCCCCACGCCGTCCTTCTTCATTACGTGTCTCGGAAATCTCCACTGTTTCTTCCTGATGTTAACTATAAGCTTTCTCCTTGTTTGCATTCTCTCCAAAACCTCATCATTGCTCAAATGTTTGGTCCATGGTATCCTCAGCATCCTTCTGTAGAACCATACCTCTATTCTTCATCTTTAAGGTGACCGTCCAATATTCGCAGCACTAAAAAAGTTTTAAATATAAAGTTACCAACTATTAACAGTTGATAATCGGAGAAATAATTACCTTCTCCTTCAAAAAAAGAATTCAGAAGTGAAGTTAGATACTGCGGAATTTTTTTTTTTTTTTTTTTTTTTTGGTTAAAACTTTAAACGCTGTGAAATTATGTAGAAAATGAATAGCTACCCAGAGCTCACTTTCCAGTCTTGATAGGGTTCAAAATCGTCTCCGAGTTCTTGTGGGAAATGAATTATTTTCCACCCTCCAAACTCTTTCTCTCACAGGCGGGATGTGGCGAGTCTCTTACTACTCTATCGCTACGACCATGGAAAGTGCTCGGACGAACTACATCATTGGGTTCCGCCATGACTAAACTTCACGGCTGGGAACCGACATGCCCCTTACATAGAAGCAAACCATCCACATTGCCTTCTTCTTTCATCGGCGAGAAGTTCCACTCAAACAGCTTCTTCCACCGAACAACTGCTCTGTGGAACCAACTCCCAAGATGATGCTTCCCCGATCACTACAATCTTAACCTGTTCAAGTTAACCGTTATCTTCCCTTCCTATTCATATAAACGACCCCTTAATGTCACCTTCTAACTCGAGTGGTTCCCGGACCTTGTAGAAGGTGAAGCTTAATGTAAACAAAAAGTAAAAGAAATTTTTTACAAACTTTCCTTTCATCTTCATTGCACTTACAGGGAATGTATGAAAGTCAATCCCTGATGTCTGAGGTGTTCCAAACGGGAAGTAGAGAAGGAAATGGAAATCTTTGTTACCAATCCCAGGTCCGCCTGGGATTCCTATTTTATTCCTGAACCTGTCCCATATTCCGTTTGTGTGGGGCTATGGATAAATAAACTTCCTATGTCCAGAAAATCAGTCAGAGAATAAATAAATATAATATGACCAACTACAGGAATATTTGTTTTTGTTTTTTTTGCTTTTTCTGATTCCACAATAAAAAGACACATGCAGTTACACAACACATTTTCCGACATACGAGTCATGAACCGTAAAAGATCTATGATTAATTCTATTTTTTTTTTTTTTGTTATTTTGGTTTTTTTTTACAGTTTATCAACCCTTTGCAGGTTATTTAAAACAAGAAAATGTTTTTTTAGATTGTAAGATTTTTTTATTTTATTTTCTTTTTTTTTTGAGATAAAAATAATTTAGTGATACAAGTCTTACTAATTAACCCATAGCTAGGGCAGTAGTAGTGAAGTCATAATTTTTACAAAGGTATTTGCGCATAAAGGAATATAACAAACCCAACAGGAATTGGAACTCAGATCTCCGATTAACAATTCCAATCTATTATCGATTACACCACCCGCACATCCACGCTAGTATTCCTAAGCGGTCACCCATCTAGGTACTGACCAGGATCAGCATTGCTTAATTTCGGTGATCGTGCGCGATATGGTTGTAACCGATGAAAGATTTCTCTTATCCATCCGTGTCTGCCACGTGAATGTGTTTATCAATCATGTGAAAGTCAAATGTTTGCACGTTACTTTGTCCGGA
Organism: Acanthosepion lycidas; assembly: GCA_963932145.1. Lineage (NCBI taxonomy): Eukaryota > Metazoa > Mollusca > Cephalopoda > Sepiida > Sepiidae > Acanthosepion > Acanthosepion lycidas. The sequence goes on along the minus strand of OZ010592.1, from coordinate 91,012,176 downwards.
TTAATAAGAGTGACTGATCATCAGATACCGGAAATTTAAATCTATTTTTATTAAGAATTTTGGTACAGGAGAATTTCTATTACAATTGTATGCGATTTAGTTCTTATATATATATATATATATATATATATATATATATATATATATATATATATATATTATATATATTAAAATATGCTATATATTTATGGACGTCAACTATGGGTAAAATAGCAACCAGACTAGGAGAAGGAAATTCTGCTACCTTGTAGACCTGCTTCTTTAGGTAAAGACTAGAGGAAGATAACTTCAAAAACAAATCCACCTCTGATAGGGGGGACGGGGTAAAGTCAACATCCCCGGATAAAATAGCTAGAGAGACTGGATGCTATAGCCTGGTGTGGCAACCAGTCTAGGAGAATGAAACTGAATTCAAACCACCTGCTACCTTAGCCACAATTGTGAGATGGAGGGGGTGGTGAACACAGCGGCGGCGCAAAATGCGCTGACTGAATAAAATGAATGAAAGAATGTTTATTGATAAAAGTGTTCAATATCAAGGACAGAGCGTATATATATCTCCAAGTATAGCATTGGTGTATACAGAATAAATTCCAATAACCAACAAATACTATTCTTAAAAGTGCGCTCAATACATGGTAGCGCAGATATAATTATTTATTTAAAAATTATATATATACATCCAGTTAAAATGGGAACAAATGGAGTATAGTTCCACTGTATGTAACATTTAATTTAAAATAGGGCTCAATACAGAGTAGAGCTAAATATTATTCATTTTAGGATATTTAATTGTTAATTAATTGATAATTGTCGGGCAACAAGTATTTGACTTTTGAAATTAAATTAATCGTTCACTTGTCAGTAGTTTACCATCGCCCAAGGAGACACATTTGTTGTGTTGAAACACAGTTGCGATTGTGTATCGATTTTTAATATGTTTTTGTTATATATATATATATATATATATATATATATATATATATATATATATATATATATATATATATACTCTGTTTCTTTATTATTTTTATTAGATACAATTTATTTAAGTAAATGCTCTGTTTTTAATTAAACAGTATTAATTACATTTACCGGTCTGAATGTTCGAGAAATTTTGTAGAAATTATGAGTTCTCCGACAGGAATCGAATTTGTGTTTCTATACGAAAACCGTCATTTAACCATATTTTATATATAATAGCTATATATAATATATATATAGCTATATTATATATATAATATATATATTATATATATAATATAATATAATATAATATATTTTACATATAATAGCTATTTTTCCTCCAAGCAAAGTTTGCAGGTTTTTGATTGATTGTTGTAAGCTGATGATCTTTTCCTTATTTTCCATGATATTTTTGTTGTGATTTGTGTTTTGTTTTTCATTTCCCAGATAAACATGGAAAGCATATATCCCAAACAAATAACTAATAAACCACTCCCGTTAGAGTAGACGAAATTGATTAAATAAAAATAATATACATAAAAACAAAATAATCAAGCCAAATAAATAAAGTAAATAATAATAAACAAAGTAACAAACAAATCCCGCCAAAATAACCGTTAGAATAAACTACAATAACCAATCAAAAAATAGCTCTAACTGCTATATAACGATAAAAAAAATAAACATTACTACGTTACTCAAAATTCGAAAACCAATTGGAGTAAATAAAATATACAAAACAAAAAATAAGTAAATAAACAAAAAACAAATAAAAATCAATCCAAATAAGTGAATAAATGAACAATTTAACAAATCGCCCCTCTAAAATAACCGTTCGAACTAATAAAAATAAACACAAATATGCAAAAACAAGTAAAAATAATCAATTAAATTAAAAACTGTCCCCCGCCAAAATAACAAAATAGACTATGGCAAGTAATCTAAACATTGGACGAATAAATAGCTTTAATTATCTTCCCAGACCAAAACAAACTATTAAATAAGCGACCTAAGCATATCCACCCCAAAAATTTTTACTACGTTAATAAAGCATCAAAAACCGAAAAGAATAAATAATACAAAATGATAATGAAAAACAAGTAAAATGAATTAACCCAAACAAATAAATAAATAAACAAGCCACTCCCCAAAAAATAACCGTCAGAATAGATTACCCACAATACACCACTGACCCATATGTATTGGTCTGACAATTGCGTCGAGCATGAAATAGCCTGTCATCTCTGAATGTTGACTTCAATGTTCACTGATATATATATATATATATATATATATATATATATATATATATATACCTAAAAAATAAACCATGATTTATATTAAAAATTAATCTGGATTTAAGCAGATTTTTATTTTTATGCCTATATGCCTGCTCGGTATACAAAATTATCAGTCATCCATTAGCCTTTTAATGGACAGATCATATTTTTCCGGTGATTGCATTTGTTTTTACAAAGATTTAAGTTGTCTTTATTGGAAATTTATTGGTTCAATATGCTGGGATATTTTTTTTATGTTAATAACGCAGCTGTAGCTAATTTTAAAATTATTTTTGTTATAACTTTTTAGTGTTTGTCAATGGTTATATATATTATATACACGATGAAATAAAGAACAAATTGTAAACGTATATCAATCTAATATGTTTTACTTTTATTAAAACTTCGTCAGAGATTTTTTTGTCTGTTTTCTCTCAATCGCTGACGAAGCTTTAGTAAAAGTGAAACAACTTAAAGTTTCCTGTATCAGCCTGTCGGATTCCGATCCATATTTGGCCTGCATTTGATGTATATATATTAGAAAATCCTGTGTTAAAATATATATAAATACTTACGATAGTCACAGACACGATGCACATTGTATGTAAGTACGTTTTAGTGTTTGTGAGAGAGAGAGATAGGGTAGAAAATCATTACTCTAATCAGATATCTCTCTCTCTCTACCTCTCCTGCTGGTTGCTATTTGATCAGAGAAAAGCTATTCATTCGCAATTTATTAGAACGTCTCTTATGCCCGTCGTCGTTTTAGAGACGGAAAGAAAAACTTATTATAAATCATTCAGAAGTGTGGTAAACGAATTCAGGAACATTTTGAATAGAAACCCTTCCCCTTGAGACGAACTTTTGTTGGATTACCCATTAGCCGTGGATGACAGGAATATCTATTACTGCAATGTACAGCTCAAAAGTTTTTGTTCTTTTAGTCCTGCTTACAGAAACACAGAACATGTCCTACCAAAAACATTATATGACGAGAATAAAGATGGAAAGTGGTCAGTCAGATCTATATCTTATTCGCTGGTGCTGCGGTGTACTGTTCGTTTCAACATCAAAATCAATATATATATATATTGTTACGAACTTGTAGCATATAAGTGAACCATGGGTTCAAAAAAAAAAAAAAAAAATTGAAAAGTGGGAACCTTTCTCGGTCTTCACTTAGGAATGAAATCGATACAAGGGAGGCAGCGAAAAAAAAAGATACAAGACTATGGATTTCAAAATAAAACATTTATTTACAAATATAGAAACAAGTTAAGAAAAGAAGAAAAAATCGTCTAACCAACGGAAAGGGGTCATAAAAGAACAGAAGGTACGAGCGAATATATATATATATATATATATATATATATATATATATGTGTGTGTGTGTGTGTGTGTGTGCGTGCGCGCGTGGGAATAAAGACCAAAGGAAAACTTATTTTACCCAACTCATGTCTTCCTCTGACGGACTTTATCAAGGCAAATATGCGGATTTTATTTACAGTGTTACCCGAATATAAGAGACCCTGATATAAGATACTTCTTCTCCGGTCCTGACAACTCTCTTATATCCGGGTTACATGTATAAACAAAAGGAAAAATGTTGCAACTATTTACAAATGTTTCAAGAGCGGCTCATGAATATTCATCAAGTCTACGTAAATTATGGAGGATACTCAGTAACATAATTTAATGCCTAAAAATCGAAATTGAGTAAATGATGTTCATAAGAGAAAGAACGGATGGAGGTAAAATCCACAATTCTTAGAATTTACTTTTTTTTTAAAAAGTGCTCAATAGAACACTATTTACATTATTCGGACTATTGTCCTCATTATTGTCGTCATATTTATCACAACGAATTCGGCTTTTCAGTATCTGTCTATATTTCTGAGATGAGGTATTATGTACACTATTTACATTATTCGGACTTTTGTCCTCATCTTTGTCGCCATGTTTATCACAAAGTTTCTGTCGTTGTAAGTTCCGGCCTTCTTCAGGTGGTTGGAATGCCGAATTGAAACCTTTATTTCGCTCAATGGGGTAGACCGTTCTAGTTCCACGTGCCATGTCTAATAAAGGGTTCAGTTCGACATTCCAACCATCTGAAGAAGGCTTGAACGTACAACGGCCGAAACGTTGTGATAAACATGACGACAAAGATTCATGTTTCGGAATTATGTTCGTTCTTCTTTAGGCGATAGTAGATAAAGTATAATAAAAAGGATTTATTTGAGATATTTGAAAACAAACCGTTGTATCTTTTGAAAGTTAAAAACGTGGTGAAACATAATGTCAGAATTGACAAGTATATTTGTAGCCATGTCTGGATTAACCAATTAATATCAGATATTAGCTAAAATAGAAAAATGAAAAATAAGGTCAAGGGGTGAAGGGAGGTGGATTTTTAATTCACGTCTTGATAAAGTGACACTCTAGACAAGTCAGCGGTGAATACACTGTAGCCAAATACAGAGTTTCAAATTTGGAGAAGGACATAGAGTTACCTGTTAATGCAGACATGCCCACAAGTATATTTGTTAATTCTGACATTAGCCTCCACCCACGATTGTTTTTAGCTTTCTAAAGAGGTAACGAGTTGTTTTCAAATTTCCCAAATAAATCATTTTTTATTATATTTTATCTACCATCACCCAAAGAGTAAATATTATAGTTCCGAAACATGAAAGTTTTTGTGTAGCAATGTAAAATGTTTTTATTGTAATCTATTATAATAAAATATATATATATATATATATATATATATATATATATACTTTATGTAAAATAAAATCCCCACGTTCACCTGGCCTGGATAAAGTCCGTCAGAGGAGGAAACGCGTCGGCTAAAATAAACTTTCTTTTGTCTTTATTTATATTGTCTTTTTACAGATATATTATAGCTATATTTTAAATGTTTACACACAAACACACATATATATATAGATAGATAGATATAGATATATATGTGTATTTGGGCAGCAATCTTTCTTTCAAGTATGTTTCATTAAAAACACCCGACAAGGAAGATTTAATTAATCTTTTATTGAGTTTTTCCAACAACCTAGCATTTTTCCGTTTTTCAGAGGTTAAATAATAAAGGAATTGTCCATAGTTATAACTGTTCCGAGCACTTTCAGCTACTTCTCTAGCCATTATCAGGGATGTGTTTTTGAATGGTGAATGTCTTACATCGGACACACCACTACCTCACAGAGTAGACGCTTTAAATGCCACTTGTCGCAGCAGAGCGTGATTAATAAACATTTAATAACTTCTAAGAAAATTTAAGGAAAATTCTAGTTGATAATAAAAGAATCCTTTCCAGGTCATATACTCGTACACATCTCGCCATTAGGGATACTCTGCGTATTAAACTTTATTCTCCCACTATCAATCTTACACTATTTAGCAGAGGATACAGCGTGTTAAAAGTGTTCTAAAAATAGTCAACTTGGCGCGCATAGCAAGTGACCGCCAAGAAGCACACAAAAAATTACTATATAGCAACCACACTCAGAATTTTACCATCCCAAAACACATTTCTTCTCAGCCGTTTTCAATGAAAGATGTATATAAAACATTTTTCCTTAAATAGGACAGAGAAGCAAAATTTATATCGGTCATACCACCACCTCCTTGAGTAGATGACTCACGTGTCACTTATGTGACTAAAGTGCCAGAAAAAGTCACTCAGATTAATTTACAACAACCCAGCATAAGTCTCACCTTATTTTGCAGTGAAAATTCTGGTCAATAACACTATAATATATATTTTCCCATTACCGAAAACATCTGTGACGCTGTGAGAGAGACCCTTTAAATAAAACATCTGGAACCCAGCATAAATCTCACCTTATTTAGCAGCAGAAATTTTGTGTTGACAGTTTTTACGAAATAGGAAAAAGCCAACTCGAATTCAAGCCACACTCAACTCGCGAAGCTCGAAATAAACGCTACTACTATTCAAACAGCACAAAAACTGCATGTCAAACAAGTAAACATGAAAAGAAATTAACGACACCTAAAACAAATCTCCTGAAAATGGCTAAAGGAGTGGTCGAAACTGCTTGGAACTATGGGTAATACAAACAATTTTTGTACTTCCTTATTCCAACTAAACGGAAAAATGTAAGAATGTTGAAAAAATTAAATAAAATTTAATAAAAATTTCCCTTCTCTGTCATATTCAACAAAACCTGTTTAAAAGACAGGTTGCTGTCCAAATATATACACATATATATATATATATATATATATATATATATATATATATATATATATATATATATATATATATATATTGCAGAACATGTAATAAATAGCAGGAATTGTGTGTTTGATTTTAGTGCGGAGCGTTTTTCTATTTTATCTGAGTCCCACTCCACATTTCACCTCAAGTTTCTAGAGTCCTTGTATATCAGATCCCGTGGGCCTTCCCTTTGTAAACAAAGGGAATGCTTACTGGATCTGAATGTTATTGGACTATAGTTTCTTAAAATTCATATTTTCTTCTTTTTTTTTTCCTTCCATTCGTTATATTAATTTAATTTACACGCTTATATATTTTTTATATCCCATAAAAATAAACTTGATCAGGTTGGGACGAAACCGGTTGTTCATTTTTAGCTTTTTTAAAAATTCCATATAAATTTGTCTTTTTCCTAACTATCGTTAAATTTTGTACCATAAAAAACATATATATTAGGTTGGTGCAAAAATAATGACGTAATGATATCGTTTTTTGACGTATTTTTTAACGTCAAAAAACGACATTAGTACGTCATTATTTTTGCACCAACCTAATATATATATATATATATATATATATATATATATATATGTGTGTGTGTGTGTGTGTGTGTGTGTGTGTGTGTGTGTGTATTTAGGCAGCGGACCTTCTTTCATGAACATTTCATTGAATACGATAGACAAATTGCTTTTAGTTTTTTTATACAATTTCTCATGTGATCTAATTTGTTTTCTTTTCGGCTGATAAATTATATAAAAACTGTCCAACTGTTCTTTTTATCCGAGCGCTTTTGGTTATACATTTAGCCATTTACAAGGTTGAAATATATTAACTGTTAACAAGAATTAGTTTATTGTATGTATGTATTTATATAACGTTTTCATTTTCAAAACACGGTCAAGATATTGTGTCCCTGTTCATAGATGCTATTATTGGGTGTTTTTGTTTTGTTTTGTTTTTATTAATAAGTCGTCCATTATTTTTAGCCTTTTTTGCATTGTAGATGTGTGGTTAACAATGTTACAATAGAGTCTGGTAGGTCTCCATGAGTATTTAAGTGAGACCTAAATTGTGTGTAAATAGTACCATTTTGGATATAAAAAGGAACTCTAGTGGTGCAAGCGAGTAGTAGTTTTCTTAAAATATTGGCTTACTATTATCATTCGTAAATAATTATACAGGCCCTACTACAACATATTTGACACGAAAACTCACACTACACCTTTCTGACTATAGCTTAATGGGGTCTGCTTTAAATACAAAGTGCATGTTATTTGTTAAAATTCCAGTTGAATAAAATGTTGAAAATTTCATTTCTTGAAAATATATATTTTTGCCTAGATTGCCCAGACTTTAGGGACGGACACACACATACACACACATATATTAAACCAATGTACCGCAAGCAAGGCGGAAGTGCCGCTAGCACACAAGGGGATACAGAGGATTGAGAACAAGAGTAAAGAGGGGTGTTTCAGGAAAGGGTACAGAGAAGGACGGGTAACAAGCTCAGGGTGTCAGATGTCGATTGACATTACACTTGAATATTTGAACATTATAGCCATCAAGACGAATGAAGTTCCACAGACGGGAAGTACGAGAGAAGAATCATTTTGAGTCGAAAAGATAGTTACATTTAACCGTTTCGACAGTGAAAGGGTGAGACCGAGATGCCAGCCTAGTAGCTTGCTTAAATTCATGCAGTGTGTGAACCAGCGAAAGTAGCTCGTCGGAACAGTTGCCATGAAAATACTTGTATCAGAGACAGGGAGAAGCCACGGCGCGTCTGTGAGAAAGCGACTGTAGACTAGATGCCAGATCAGGACCTATCACGTTGCATATTCGTCTCTGGATTTTGTAGAGGACCTCGAGACGTACAGCGGGGACACCAGACCATATATGACAGTAATATTCCATGCAAGGACGGATGGTTGATTCGAAGGATGGACAGACGAGAAAAACTTTCTGGCACGACAAAGTGAACCGACTTTCCTTGCGGTAGATGAAGCTATTGATTCAATGTATTTATTCCACCTCATCTGAGCGTGAGACCAAGCAGGCGTAACGAGGCGGTCTCGAAGACTTGGGAATCAGCCTTTCTGATGGGAGGCAGAGAGGGTACTCTGTGGTGGGTAAAGGAGGGCTGTTTCGTTTTGGAGGCATGAAAGTTTAGAAGCCATTTCCTGCCCCAATCAACCACAGATTGGAGGTCCTTTTCGAGATCAGCAGCCAGGTTAATTTTGTCAACGATACCAGATTTACTATTGAGGCAGGAGTAAATAGCAGTGTCTTCCGGGTAGATGCCTACTTGGGAACTGACAACATCGGGAAGGTCGTTAATGAAGGTCAGGAACAGTGTAGGGCTGAAGATAGAGCCTTGGGGAACATCAGCGTCCATGATGAAGGAGCTGTTTAGCACGAACTTCATTTCACGATTTGACAGGAAAGATTGTATTAAGTCAAATAATCGTCCTGTAATACCGTACCCCTGAAGCTTACGAAGAAGACCAACACGCCAAACCCTAGCAAACGATTTAGAGATATCTAGAGCCACGGCTCGACCTTCTGCATTATTGTGAAGTGCTTGGTATACAAATTCAGTTATGGCCGTGAGCACGTCAGCAGTAGATCGGGCAAAGCAGAAACCATATTGATTGTTGGAGAGCAGATTATGAGAAGTAAGGTGCTTAACCACTTCGGCGTTGATTAAAGCCTCGAAGTCTTCACTGAAGAGTTGTAGGAGACTGATAGGACGATAGTTAAACGCGTCAGAAGGGTCACCAGAGTTCTTAAAGACAGGCACAACAGATGAGGACTTTCAACAGGCTGGAAAGTAAGAGTCAGTAGTTGTAAAGTTTAGAGGGAACAGGAGCCAATTCAGGAGCATATTTCTTCAGGACAATGGCCGATATCCCGGTGGCCTTATCGGAGTCTAATTTAGAGATGTCCAATACCATCTTTGGGGTTATGTGCATCTCACTCAGTAAAGCCTCAGTTCTAGGGGGAATATCAGGTGTGGGTACACCAGATGAGTCTAGCGTTGAATTGGATGAGAATTTACGAGCAAAGCATTCAGCCTTATGAGCTGAGGAGGTCAGGACCTCAGATTGGTTGAGTTAAAGAGATATTTGGGTTTGCTGTTGTTCATCACGCTCTTGCAGATCCGCCAATAATTTTTAGAACGAAACTTGCGAGATGCAATACGTTGTTTCATTCTTTTGGCAAAGAGTAACTTTGCTCCAATGAGGACATGCTTGCACTCATTACGGGCAGTGACAAAGAGATGTCTGTTGCAATCAGACATGTCTCTACGGTACAGATGGAAATACTGATTCCTGTGAGCAATAGCAGCTGGGCAAGCAGCTGAGAACCAAGGGGCTGAACGCGATTTCACTTTATATTTTCTTGCAGGGATAAAAGCCTCGATTCTAGCTTTTAGCCAGGATGAGACCTCAGACGCATAATTTTGAAACATTATTCCATGAAACATCGCGAAGGAAATCATGGAACGAGTCCCAGACAGCTCGTTGATAACAGAAAGATGTTCTGTTGGCAGGAGGTGTTACAGACACGTCAGCATGATCAGAGTTGCCAAGATGGCAGAGCTACGTGGCACGACAAGACTAGGGAATGGAAGTAAAAAAGATATAAAGAAGGGAAGACTTATTTTAATGGTTACTGGGGAAACGCGTAGGAATGTCAACCACTTGAGTGAAAGATTGAGTGATTGAAAAGTTAAGTGTTTGTATGCCAGGAAGATCAGTTACAGAGTGTTTAATCTATTTGGTATGGTGAGCATTAAAGTCACCGAACACAAATATGTTGCAGATGGATATAGAGAGATAGCCTTGTCTCTCTCTCTTTCACTCTCTCTCTATATATATATATACTTAGATAGATATCGAGAGTAAGAGAGAGAGACATTATCAGTAATATGTATGGACGATACGTTCTACCATGGCCTTCAATGTGTCCTGACTTGAATCCTATTGAAAATTTATGGCAAGAATTGAAAGTTTGAATAAATCATTGTTTACCAAAAGATCTTCAGGAATTAGAACATGTAACCATTGAAGAACGAAAGAAAATTCCAGAAAAATTTATTCAAATCTCATCAAAAACTTTAGAAAATGATTACAGCAAGATGAGAGGCCATTCTATCGACGAATTAATAATGTAAAAAATTTCAATTTTCTCTATTTTTTATACTGTACGAATAATTTTGTCTTTTCCTATTTTGCATAATTCGCCTGTCAAATTTGATGTATTTAGCCTATTCTGAAAATTGAGTTTTCTATTCTTTTTTTGTTCTTATTAAAATATTGTAAAAAAATCTGGCATCATATGGACATCAGATACTCAGAAATGGGTAAAAATATTCAAAATTGATGGGTCTACAAATAAATTCGTCCTTGACTGTAAATAAATAATAAATGAAAATACGATATTTATTAAAACGACCTCCATAAGTATTTGCAGTAAGTTGAGCTTCTGTTAACTTTATAATAATTTGGGTTTATTTTAAATTCTGAAAAATGGCACCCATTTAGTAGAGATAGATAGAGAGAGAGAGAGAGATTTCTTACATTACCTTTAATGCCCACTCACTCATTCAGAGTTTGTTTTTTTTTGGGGGGGGCTGATACATATCTCCTCAGTTTCGTATTCGAAACGTAAACAAATCAATTTCTAAATAATGGATTTATTTTTAAATCTGCCACATTTTTATTAATTCAAACATTATTTTTAATAGATACCCGTATTTTGAGCAGACGCACTGTTTATTTTAAAAAAAGTATTTATTTAGTTTACCGGTCTGCGTACTTGAGAAATCTTGATAAAACAATGTGCCCTGGAAAGTGTTTTCGAGTAGACAGTACGGTAGGCAAAATAGTGTTTTAAATTAAAGGGACGTCTGCTCAAAATACGGGTATCCACTAAAAATAAGGTTCGAAGTAATTAAAAAAATAAAATAAAATCCATTAATTATTTAGAAATTGCTTTGTTATAATTTTAAGAGAATCACTTTGAAAAATGTAACATCATTTATTAATCTAAGCCTAGTTTTTATTTTCAGCAGTTTTTGTTTATTTTTGTTGCAATATGAAATGAGTTACTCCGTTATTATGGTAACTCGACATTTCAATCTTCATGACATGAGATTTTATTCCCTCCAATGTCATCTGTTAGGCTCATCCAGTCTCTAATATGCGAGCTACCCCGCACACCTCTCGTCCCATACGTGAACCTTACATTCTCCGATTGTGATGTGTGAGAGACTGCACAAGACTACCTGTGGCAGTCATTTGTATATTCATGTTTCCAACATTGTCCTCCGCACGGTGTGAGGTCAAGTTCAGTGACCCAAGGTCAACCCACTAGTGTACAGGTTTCCTTTATGCCTGGTGTGAACTTGAAGTAAACCCTATTTCCGCACAATACAACAACGTTCAGGTTGTTTTTGCGTTCTACGACCATAAATAGGCTGCATGGATAAAAATATAAATACGATATCGATGAGATTTGAAATCCTTTATCCTTTATTACCGCTCCATGCTGCTTACTTGAGTGGGGAGGGTGGCGTCAAAACAAGCAATGTAATTTCCTGGGAGAGAGGAACATTTGATAAAATATCCAAAAACATAGAGAATAACATAGAAATATAACAGGACAGAAAGAAAAGTCAATATTAGTATTTCTAATGCTAATAATACTAATACTAAAACTACTAATATTATTACTACTAATAATAATAAAACTAATAATAATAATAAGAATAATACTAGTATTAATACTACTGCTATTACTAATTACATTACTACTTATAATAACACTACTACTATTACTACTACTTATAATAATACTCGTACTACTACTACTATTAATAATAATGATGATGATGATGTTTCGAGAAGTAGACGAAATTTTAGTCAAAAATGTATAAATTTAGAAAGCTTCATGCAAAGTCACACAACCTTAGACAATTTTGTCAACGACAAAAAGAAGCTGACGGGAAAAACCCAATCTCTTCTTATACTCGTGTATAAGTCGACTATAGTGCACAAAAATTTACTCGTATATACTGCAACCAGGCATGGTTTTTAACCCCTTAAAAAATACCTGTCTATAGTGCGACTCCGTTTTTACGTAAAAAAAAATATATTTTTTTTTTTTTTATCATTTCACCTCATGCAAGGTGGAAATTCTACTAGTATACAGGGTGGGGTTAGGGAGGGAAAGAGAAGAGGGAGGATTGAGGAAAGGACAAAAGATGAACGGGATTCAAGAAGACAGAACATTGACATTGCATTTACGTTTTTCAAGATTGCACTTATCAGGAAAGCGAGTAAGCGGAAGAGAGTGCCACTGGTGGGAAGTGCGAGAAATAAAACTGTTGGCGTAGAAGTGGCGGTTGCATTTAGTTATTTCAACATTAAATCGGTGGGACCAAAATGTCAATCTAGTAACACGTTTAAATTCACGTAAAAAAACAAAAGCTCGTCAAAGCAGTTGCTATGAAAATTGATCATAAAATATCGCACTGTACACATCATATACGGTATGTTTAATTCTGTGCAATTCTGAGACATCTTGACGTAATGGTTAGCAAGCTTGTTTTGCTATAATAATTAATGCTGAGTAGTGAGTTCGATCCTCACATGAGCCCTATACTTTCGGCCTTGTGCCACACCTAAGCTACTCTTAGAAAAGGAATTCTGATTCCTTCCCCGAGACAAAATGAAATTTAAGCATTTCCAGAATTTACCAAAAATATTTTTTCTTCCTCCATCCATAGACATTAACAGAACGATAGCCAAATTCATCGTTTTTAGTATTCTTTTTTGAATATAAATGGACTTGGACAACTTGTTTCAGGCGTACCTAGACTAGAATAATCACAAAGACAAATTGTTGGAAAATAACAATACTTTATTTTATTTCCCACCTATCTACTATATATATATATATATATATATATATATATATATATATCACTCGCTCGCTCTCCCGATCTGCCTCTTATGCCCTTCTTTCGTTTTTACTCTTCTCTTCGTCCCTCCTCTCCTTTCATTATCTTTTTCTCTCCTCTTTTCACTCTCTGACTACATCTCTTCACTCTTTCCTCTCTCTTCTCTTTACTCTTTTTCCTTCTCTTACTATACCTCCCTTTTTCTACTTTCTCCCTCTCCAACCTTTTACGGTCTACCGCCTCTCTCTTCCGCTTCTATTCCTCTTCCCCTCTCCTACTAATCTTTCTCTATTTTCATATTCTTCTTGCTCTCTCTTCTTGCGAATGTATTCTTAGGCCTACGAAATTACGAATTCCGTGGGAACAGCACACGTTAATGCAGTTTTCCTACTAGGATCGTTTGGTCGAAGAAGGGAAAAATGAAAACGTGTCCCACCCTGATTAGACAAAGATGCCATCAAATGAGCGATATCTCATAAGGCTCTGAGTCGTCCCGTGAAAATCAATTTAATATGCCGAGAGTATTCACGAAAGACTTCCTCATCATGGTCACTTAAAATCTTAATAAATATAATATAGCGACCTTGTCTCCTGAAACAAAGTGATAAGCTTGAACTTTTATTGGTTCCAGATTGTCACCAGCCTCGATTTGATATAACATTCCTTATTTAAAACCCTAAAAATATGAAGTAGATCATGTGATATAACTCCAAAAATTTAGATAGGATATTATTTTTTATATAGGTGGTCATATCGCGTACATCCTTAGGAAAATAAAATTGCATATGTGAGAGACAAAGAGACATTAAATTTTGCAAAATCTGAAAAGGCAGTACATGAAGAAAGATAGAGTGTGCTGAACCAATTCCCCAAAACCTGTTTGCCTTAGAAACATCTTCAAAAAAAAAAATAAAACAATAACAGGGGCATGGGTAATGTACGTAACTACTTTCGCCATCGGACATATTTCTCTTGCTCTCTTTATATATATATATATATATATAATGTATGTATATATTAGTTCTCACCGATAGAACTACTCGCAGTTTTTCATGTACAACGCAATTCTTCCGGTGTTGAGTATAGACTGACCATTACTTAATTTAAATTTTATATATATATATATATATATATATATATATATATATATATATATATAGATATATATATAGATATGTGAAAATATTGTAGAAAATAGGAAAGAAACTGGTTTGGTAAATAATCCAAAGTTCCTTAGTATTTTTGTAATTATTTTTAAAAAATAGTGCTCGATACGAAAGTAGAGCATAAATATAATTATTTATTTAAAAATATGATTCCAACACGCTACATAAGAGGTCTCATGTTTCAAAACAAGAGCCGAAAATTTCAAAATAATATTTGAATTAACTTGAGTTAACATTCCCAAAAAATTTCGCTTGAAGATGGAACAGAGCCTACTTTAACTCAAGTTAATTCAAATATTATTTTTTTTTATTAATAAAGGGAGATTACTTGTTACTTTTTAATATATATATATGTGTGTGTGTGTGTGTGTGTGTGTGTGTGTGTGTGTGTGTGTGTGTGTGTGTGTGTGTGTGTGTGTGTGTGCGTGTGTAAAAACGAAAACAAACCGTAATTTACCTAAAAAAATAAATCGTAATTTACATTACAATTAATCTGGATCAACGTATTTAAGCAGATATTTATTTTTAGGCCTACATGTAACCATCAATTCATTTCTTTTGTTTAACAGCCCAAGGCTATTTAACTGTTTTAAGATAACTAATTTTTCAACAAGACTTAAGTTACATTTATTTCCTTCCCCATTATAAGATTTAGTTCTTGTTATAATATCCACTGTTGATTGGTGGTGAGATGCCAGAAATATTTGAAGAGAGCAGTGCTGTTTTTGCATTCTGTATTACCTAAGATCAGTCGATGATGGTAAAAACGAAATTTCCAAGAATCTTCAGTGCAACCAAAATAAAATTTAACATAGCTACTGGAAAATATGCTTGGTCGGTATACCTTATTATCAGTCATACATTGACTGTTTAAGGGACAGATCATATTTTTTCGGCAGTTGCATTCGTTTTTTAAAGATTTGTGTTGTCTTTGTTGGAAATATATATTGTTATGTTGATATATTGTTTTATGTATGTCATTAACACAGCTATAGCTAGTTTTAACATTTTTGTTAAAAATCCTTTTTAGTGTTGGTGAATGATTAAATGCTTATGGATTAAATTCAGGAAAATTCTTTCGATATTCATTTGAACATTATTATTAAAAGGTGGATTGAATCATATAATTTGATCCTTACGGTGTTTCTCTTTATTTTTACCTTCTTTATTTTGTTCTAAATACTCTAAATTTACTTTATGATTGCTTAGTTCTAAAGCTTTTATATATCTAATTTTATTATTATCAAATATTTTTTTTATTGCCGGAGTTAGTAAATAGTTTAATTTGCACTGTAAATTATCTAAAATTTTATGAGCGTGATTTGATGTATCTATGGTTGTATAGTTCTTTGTTGTATGGTTTATGATAACCATTGTTCAAGTCTAAGGTCACATCGAGAAGATTGATCAGTTTAGCATTGTTGGTAGTGGTAATTTTATCAGTTCCTTTCTGAATCGGTCAATATTTCGTGGGATTGTCTTAAGGAGGAGAATTACACTGTCATCTCTATAGAGTGCTGTACCCTTAATGTCGAAAGTAAATCAGTCTCCACAATAATAATATTCGAACTAATTCGCATGTCTTCGCTGAATCAAATGCTCCCATAGCAATATTAAAATCTGGGTTACTTCATTTGGTCCACAAACAACCATTATGAGATGGTATAGGTTTTTGCGCCAGCGTTATGATATTTATTTCTCGATCAGTAAGAGTAATTTTTGGCTAGATTTACAGCAGCCAGTAGCGGATTTTTGGTGGTGGACGGTTAAAAGTCAGAAATGTCGAATTGGATGAATGTACATTCATTCTTCCTTTTTATATTAGTAAACCATTCCATGGATTCTACTGTCTTATGCCACTGGTAAATTCCAAGAGTATTTTTGGTGTATTTGCATGCTCTTTCAAGGATATCTTTGCTGATTTTACCCACATTACTTTTCGTTGGATTGAGTAATTGGTGTAGAGGGTTGTTTAAGAAATTTGCCTTGTGGTCTTTAACTTTGATTAATGCTTGTTGTTTGTGGAATTTGTGGGTCCGATCATCGATTTTTAGATCAGTGGCTATTTTCTTGGTTTCATTATTGATGTTATTTTCCCAGTTGTTGGCTGCCTTTGTATAAAACTTACCCGCATCGACTTTGTAACGATAACCCATCTCATGAAGTGGTGTAATGATTAGGAAGATTGTCACGTTCGGTCATTTATCTATGAGTAGTTAGTTCGATCCTCGCTGGTAGTACCATACTTTCGGCCTTACTATATATCTGAAACAATTCAGCCGACACAAAATTACTACTTAATCCTCTTATTTTAATTTTCGTGAAATGGAGACTATAATAAAAATGCTAGAAATAAAACTGGTCTAGTAAATTTAAGAAAAGAAGTTTTATTAAATTTAATTGTTTATATATTAGGTTGGTGCAAAAATAATGACGTAATAATGTCGTTTTTTGACGTTAAAAAATACGTCAAAAAACGACATTATTACGTCATTATTTTTGCACCAACCAATTATATATATATATTAGGTTGGTGCAAAGATAATGTCGTTTTCTCACATAGTAACATATGTGAGAAAACGATATATATATATATATATACGTGTGTGTGTGTGTGTGTGTGTGTGTGTGTTTCATTGAATGTGGCAGATAAGGTAACAAGTTTTTATTCAGTTTTTCTAGTGTGCTTGCTTTATGAGGGCTGAGTGGCCGTTGAAATCCTCCACAGCCCTGACATAAGAAAAAAATGTAAAGACGTTAGAAAAACCGAGTAAAAAGTGAATTTTTCAGCACGCTAACGTCGCTACTGAATGTGATACAAGGGCGAAGTCTAAAGGCCACTCGCCACTTCCCCCTTTCGGGAACGCTTCGGACCCTGGACAATAAATGCAACCTCATCGCGAAGCGGGAGTAACTGCCTGGGAGGATGAATCTGCCCTTGGTGTTTGGGTTTAATAATATTTTGAAATTTTCCCGGCTAAAGTGCCAGGTAAATAGGCGCATATATATATATATGATAAAATATAGTTGTAAGGTATGCTATAGTTATGGGTTAAAGTGCTGAATATCAGGATAGAACGTATGTAAATATAAATAAAACAATGGACACTGAAGTCAACACCCAGAGGCGACAGTCTGTTTCATACTAAATGCAATCGTCAAGCCGGAAACAGGTTGTCGCCTCTTCTATTTCCACTTACTCACATCACCTAAATATGTTAGCTCTATCGCTGATATTGAGCGCTTTCCAATAAGTACTGCGCATATATATATATATATATATATATATATATAAACTTTGCAGACGCTTCCTCTGTAACTAAATGCTATAGAACGTCAAGCCAAATGATGGTTCCGTATAGGATACAGGTTCGATTCTTGCCGAAGGACATATTTTCTACGCAATTTTTCGGACATTCAGGTCGCTAAATCTAGTTAATACTGTTTATTAGAAACAGAAGCATTTACTTAAATAATTATGTATACAAATAATGCATAAACAGAATATTAAAATAATTGTAAAATTGTTTTTCCATGTTGCCAATCCCAATTAAACTGCTACCCCGGCTGCCACACCCTAGTGACATAGATATATTTTTTTTTACAAGCGGTCAAGATATATAAAATGGAAAACAGGTGAAAATTCAATAGATTTTTTAGCCCTGCTATTTCCTAAACACTCGCTTAGCGAACAACCAACATAAACGAGAGAAAATTGTATTTTGAAAATTTGTATTCAAAATCCTGAATTTACCAAGACTCGAACAACAGCAGACTATACGTGAAGATTTTAGGCATAAAACAGACCGAAGCTCCTTTTCTATTTATTAAACTAACCAGAGTACATGGCCCAAATGTAAAAGATGTCTATTATGTTTCGCTTAACTACTACATGGGGAGGGCCTGCCTGCCAGCTAGTCTACCGGCTTTGAAAATCAACATTCAATGTTGTGATTTTAATTTGCTGGGCTACTGACCATTGGTGTTTGCTATAACTTATTAATGGGTTATTTAATTGCACACATGTTTGTTAAGTCTATGCTTTCAAATTCTCAGAAGACGAGAAAATTTTTTTTTTAAAATGTAGTAAAGAAATAAAAAACTTTGTTCGTCAACTCGAAGATACATAACAAAATATTAATGTTCAAGTTTAACATCTACAAAACTAAAACCAAAATGTCGGTATAAAATGAAATTCAAACGAAGACTTTTTCTGTAGTAAAACAGGGAAAAATTACAAATATGCAGGATTGGCTTAACCCTAAATTTCGTTCTGTTTTTTTTTTTTTTTTTAAAGCTTTCTACTTAATCAGCGGACAGTCATTTGGGGCCAACGCAATTCTAGAGATTTTAAGATAATCATGGAGATTTTAAGATAATCAATCAACGGGGAATTATCTAAAACCGATAAAGATAAAAGAAACTGTTCGAATAAGGACTGCCAGTCTGACGGCAAAAAATTCAGCCCTTTTTATTATCTTTTATTATCTTGCGAATTATTCGTTTTTACTCACCTTATATTTAAATTCAAGAGATCAAAACAAGTTCAGGACACTCACCGCGGTCAGTCTTCGATAAGTATCCCCAATTTTTTAATATTTCAAATTGACTAATTATTATTGCTCTAGATGTCTATTGATAAAAATCTCTTCACCCTGACACCCGTTTAAATTTACGTAAATCAGTAGGTGCTGTAGTTATTCTTATTATTTTGAACATAAAAACATGTGAATAATTATATACGGTTTTAGAAACGACTCAGCTCATTGCGAAAGAGACTGTCACGCACTAAATAATATGAAACTATCTAAATAAGATGTTTACAAAAAATAAAAAATCTTTTCTATTTTTCCAGAGATAATGCAAATTAATATATTCGTTTCGAATTTCATTTGTCCTCGTTTAAACCTGGTTATAAATTATTCGCTGTTTTAATATCAAATATAAAAACACTTTGCACGAAATCATACTTAAGCTATGATTACAATCTATTAATAATTAAAATATTCGATTGCATGTATATCGTCCCTCTTTGACTTGAAACAATAAAAAAAAAAACGGACTTACCTGTTCGATATAGTAGTATTAGGCCAACATATATCCACTTAGAAAACAACGCTGATTTATCAAGCTGTGATTTCACTGCAAACGAAGACATGTTGTAGAAACTGTTGTTCTTCTTCTCTTTTGTGTATGTCTTAAGTTTATTTATAAAATATATTCGCTAGTTTTCACTTTTCTTTAACTAAACTATTTTAAAAAATACACTGATTTTTTTTTTTTTTTTTTTTTTTTTACCTGCGGCCATACGTCTTACACAAAGTCGGCATGACTACCTGTAGAGACGTCAGTCTAACTACGCCTGCTACATGACAATACAGACGAATGCCTGTGTTAAAATGGAGGAGAAAGGACAAGGTAACATAGAGAGTGGAGAAAACTGGTTGGCAAGGAGAAATGTGTGCTAGAAAGAAACGTGTTTGCCAGTGACTGTAAGGAAAACTACGATATATTATATTCCCGACAATTTCAACGATGGTTGAATTGGGTTTTACTTGAACTCAACGATATCTGGGTTAAGATATCTGGCTTGCCTTTGGCAAAGGCTTAGCTTATTGCAGCTAATGAGTAAGGAAAATAATATATTCAGATCCATTAAACCAGGAAGAAGAGCAAGGTGGCCCTCTGGCGGAATTGAAACTATTTTTATCGCGTGAAAAAAAGATGATAAAAAAATTATACAAAAATGGGGACTGTCTATATTTCTGAGATGAGGTATTGTAATTATTTACACTATTTACATTGTTTGGACTGTTGTCCTCATCTTTATTGCCATATTCACAACTTTTCAGTCGTTGTACGTCCCTGTCTTCTTCAGGTGTGATATCTGTAAGTGGAATGGCGCTTGAAACTAGAACAATCTACCTCAGTGGACAAAATAAAGTTTGGTTCGAAATTCCAACCACATGAAGAAGGCCGGAGAGTACAACTGTCGAAACGTCGTGAATATGACAACAAGGATAAGGACAACAGTCCGAACAATATAAATAATGTAAATAATAGAGACTTGATATCAATTCATTTTTCATATTTTACTATTTCAACTGTTTCTTCCTGATATTACACATTAGCGTCCTTTTTTATTCCTTTTTCTCTAAAAAAAATTCGTTGTTGTTCACATATTCAACCATGGCATTCTCACTATCCTCCTGTAGAACAAGATTTCTATTGATTCAAGTTTCTTTTTCATCTGTCAGAAGATTGATCAGTATTCCTTGCCATATAGGAGAATTGATATTACGTAATAGTTCAGTACTCTTTCTTTCTAACGATATTTTCCTGTTACTTAGTACTTTACTCTCGCTTTTGGAAGGCATCTTTGACTTTGGCAGCAAGGTCTCATCATTTTACAGTTGAAATGGCAAGAGATGAAATCGTAAGTTCAATTCTAATAATTTCCTTTCTCGCATTTCTCTCTTGTAGAACTCTCTTCCGGCTTCAAAAATTTAAATGCAATGTCAATCGCTATCGTCTATCTTCTTAATTTCTATTCTATTATTGTCCTCTCTCCTTAATAATATTTTTCTTTTTCTATCATTCTTTCACACTCAGTAACCCTCTGCGTCTTAGTAGCTTTATTGCATTGCTTGGATTGAAATAATTAAAAAATGTTCCAGATTAGTTTTCTAGCATTTTAGATCTTCTTGTCCTAAATTTTCAAATGCTTCTTGAACAATGGTGAAAGAACAAAGTGTCATTATTAAAATCATCGGATCAAGAAATGTTATCTTTATCATCAGAATGGTAACAGTGTGATCTCTCTTCTTCGATATGACGTTTTCTATCAGGACGTTTGCGATTATGACACTCCACACCTTCCTCTCCAATGTTTGTCTTTTCACTACCAATCCCAAGCCCTATTCTGAAACCCATTTACACAAGCTTTTTAGTTAGGTTACTCGATATGTACCCTCTGTCCCTTTTGCTTTTAATATGTCCTGTGAGTATAAAATTTTCCAAGTCTTCTTTCCACATTATCTCTCTCAGAAATATCAATTGTCTCTTTCTAATTTAATTGTCCTTTTGTTTCCATTTTTCTTAAAACTTCTTCATTGGTCTCATACTCCATGCATTATATTCTCAAAAATCTTCTTTTGGTAATAATGTTTACCTAATATAAAACACAATAGCCACTCAAGGTAGAGTATTATTCAATGATGCTGTATGAGCTTTGGGTCCTGTCACTGGACACATGCCACAGTGGATAAAAACGTTGATTAGATCCAGTGACAGGACCCAAAGAGTGTGAGTTCAATACCTCATAAATAAAGGGTTCAGTTTGATATTCCAACCACCTGAAGAAGGCCAGAACGTACAACGGCCGAAACGTTGTGATAAATATGGCAACAAAGATGAGGACAATAGTTCGAATAACGTAAATAGTGTATATAATACCTCATCTCAGAAATATAAACAGAAAATATTTTTCTTCTCCTACATAGGAGTAGATACGTGCGCCTGTCGCACGATTTACACCCCTCCCAGGTCTTTTGAATGAGAGTAGTGGGTTATCCCTTGTTCCCTGTTTCGGATAGGGTTTCCTGTTGCTTCTAAAGACTTCTCATTCTCTGACATTCCCAGTAGCCATTATTGCCTTGCTTGGGTTGAATTGATAAAAAAAAAGCACTAATGTCTGTAGTGAGCAATGAAGGACATATTTATTTATTCTGAATGACCAACCTTCAGAAAAAAGGTAACACGGTGTTTTGTGCCATATCAGATAAAAATACATATATCCCCCAGATGAAATGATGACCTTGCGTCACATTTTACTCGTGTCAGACGGTGGGGAGAAAATTAATTCAACCCTCAGGTATAAAAGCAAGGGCGACCGCAACGAGTTATTTACATCTCCACTATGCGACGATCAGCAGGTCAGTTGCACTTAAATTCAGCGTCAATAAAGGATAATAATGCGGTACACTTGTTTTACGGAACCCAAATTTCATTCTCACTTATAAAAAAAACAAAACTTTATCTTTATTTGCCTGTGTTTGTCTAATGGGCTTAATAATAAGATTTATTCTGAACGCGTCTTTTTCATCCACACCTGGAAAAATGGCAGCTGATCATGATTAAACTCACATGTATTGACGCCCAATAATGGATAAATTATACAGGATAATTGCTTGATATGAGCCCAGCTGTTCAGACAAATCAGTTGGGATCAAATACAGATCAAGTAGGAATATACAGCGTCAACTGAATCCCACAGAGAGACTAGAATTATTATACATTTACAGACATAAAGCAATATTTAGAATATTTAACTTGGGCTAGGAATCCGTTAACTTCTTGGAACTTCGAAAGGATGCGTCGTCTTTCCTTGAATTCGGAAGGTCACAAATTCTACTAACGTTGGCTTAAAAGAGTCGAATGCGTGGGATACATGATCGACCAGTGAAAATCAAACGGCACAAAAGTAAAATATACCAGAAGTTCTTACTTCTTTTTGTCCATATATCATTTCTTGATGAAGCTTTAATAAAAGTAAAACATGTTAGATTGATAAACATTTCCTATTTGTTCTTCATCTTATGCCCAACTGCATAAAAACTTTATTATAATTTGCTAGTGCTTGTGTAACAGGATTACTAATGATCCGAATATATCCTTTTCTTACCCCAATAGAAAAGCAGCAACTTGTCTGCAACTTGCTAAAATGGCAATGACTGTCATGCAAGTCAGTCAGTTAAGTGCTCTACGTGATACACGTTTGGGTGATCATGTCACCTTCGATTCATGACTGACTTAGCAAAAGATTTTCCCAATCTATCTATCTCAATCCTTTCATATCTATCTCAGTTTTTTATATCTATCTATCTATCTATCTATCTATATATATATATATATATATATATATATATATATATATATATATATATTCTCAATACATGACCAGTCTACCGTAACTGAGACTCTATGAGAAAAGTCTCGATTTCTCCAATATTACACCTGTTAAACAGGTCTACGTTAGATGTTCTATCTTGAAGGTTAACTCCAGAGATTGCACGCAGACAGCTTTTATGGAAAACATCCAGCTGGCGTACATGGTCCCTGTATTGAGTCCACGACTCTGAACAAGAGAAAAGGATGGCAAGGACAACCGCTCTGTAAACCCGCATTTTCGTATCCAATCGCTCATTCTACAAGCAACAGCGAAGTTTGCAGAAAGCACTGGTAGCCTTAACAATCGTTGAGAACGTCTGATGACAGGATACCCAAGATCCTAATGAGTTAGAGTACATTTGTCAGCTGTCAATATACCACATAACACCCTTGAGCGCTTAGCCTTGGAGCGGGTAGATCAACGTGTTTTAGCGGACTCAACAGTTTCCAATCTGCTAGCCTGAATCGTCTGAAGCGAGAGCAATATCTAAAAGGTCAGCCAATCTAACAGTGATGCCATCCGACAATCTTCACTTTTGCTCCATATGCGGCCTCCTTTGTAAATCACTCGCGGGTCTTAAATGCCACTTAAGATTAATGCACAAAATTTCATAATTGAATCAAGTTATCAGATCCTCAATCGTCGAAACCGACGGGACAGTTCATTACATATATATATATATATATATATATATATATATATATATATATACTCTTAAGGTGTGCTATATTTATGGGATAAAGTGCTCAGTATCAGAGATAGAGAATGTGTAAATATAAAAGTGAACATTGAAGTCAACACTTAGAGGCGACAGTCTGTTTCATGCAAGACGCAGTCGTCAGGCCTGACGATTGCGTCTAGCATGAAACAAACTGTCGCCTCTAAGTGTTGACTTCAATGTTCACTTTATATATATGTAGCTCTTAATAAATTTTCTCTTTTTGCAATCTCTCCTAAACCCTGTTCTGCTATCCATTAACTCAAGCTCGTTAGGTGGGTTATGCGTTGCCTTCGTCTATCCCTCTTGCCTTCAAACTGTCCTGTGAGTGTCCCATTTTCCAAGCCCTCTTTTCTCATTATGTGCCCTTGAAATTTCAACTGTCTTTTCCGGATATTACGTATAATCGTACTGTTTGCTTCCATTTTCTCTAAAAATTTCGTTGTTGCTAACATGTTCGGCCTATGGTATCCTCAGCATCCTCCTGTAGAACAAAATTTCTGTTGATTCAAGTTTCTTCTTCATCTGTCAGGAGATTGTCCTGTATTATTTTCTCTATAAGAGGACTGATATTATATAACAGTTCAGTATTCTTTTCTTTGTTTTTGTTGCTTCAAGTTTCTTTTTAATCTGTCAAGAGATTGTCCTGTATTCCTTGCAATATAAGAGGAATGATATTATATAACAGTTCAGTACACTTTTTTCTTTTTCTTGTTTTGTTTCTAAAGATATTTCTCTGTTCTTAATACCTTACTCAGCTTTGAGAAGGCATCTTTCGCTATCCCAATACGTCTTCGGATTTCGGTCTCGCACATTCGCTTCTCTGTTAAAATATTTTCCAGATATTTAAATTTTATTTGATATTGGTATCTACAATTTAGCATGCAATAATTAAAAAAAACTGTAATGCACTTGTTTTGTCGCGATGTTTTCTTTATTTTTGATAACTTTTAATGAAACACTGAAATTAACACAAGAGAAATAAATCGACAATGCCGTGTTTTATTCCTGATAAAAATGGATTTAAGAAAATACTTAAAAAACAAACGGTCATTACCGAAAGTGGATCTGACAGTGAAAAATGTCGGAGAGGGAATTAATTTTGAAAAGATAAAAGATTTTTCGCTTTGTTTTTCTTGACTCCAAAATTATATTCTTGAAAGTTTGTGCGTTAGACTGAAATAAAATGCCCTTGATTTTAAAATTGGAATTAATATTAGGTTGCGTGCTTTTTAACATAGAAAATCAGGATAATATCACGTGGCTTAAGTTCTCTACACCTCTGTTGTTTTACTTTCTATTTCAACTCATTCATATATATATATATATATATATATATATATATATATATATATATATATATATATGGTATAAATAAAATGACAATTGGAAAAAAGATATTAGATTTTGCCGACGCGTTTCGTCTTCCGACTTTTTCAAGGCAAAAATGAAATCGAAGTGTTCTTGTTGTTATAGTTACATTAAAAAATCCAAATTTAAAAAGATAGACGCTTCTGTCTAAGCCTTTCTATCTTTTTAAATTTGGATTTTTTTTAATGTAACTATAACAACAAGAACATTTCGATTTCATTTTTGCCTTGAAAAAGTCGGAAGACGAAACGCGTCGGCAAAATCTAATATCTTTTTTCCAATTGTCATTTTATTTATACGAATCTGTCTTGTCCACAGAATTGATCTGGGAATTTAACTAAATATATATATATATATATATATATATATATATATATATATATATATTATCGCACATTGAGTGCTGGTGTTAATAAAATAGTGCTCGATGTAATATAATAGAGGTCTAAATCATATATTACTAAATATACATTTTTTTCCTCACCAGTAACACAACTTTTAGTTTCACATCACCTAAAGTTTGCGTTGTTGTGCATCGCAGAGACTTGCTACTGTTGAGGAAAAAAATATATATATTATGTGTATTTAGGCAGCATATTTTCATTCGTACACGTTCCATTAAATAATATGGACAAGTGTTGTCTATTTATTTTATGTAAATTTTTAACGAAAAAAACTTACATATATATGTATATACATGTATATATATATATATATATATATATATATATATATAAAAGTGAACATAGAAGTCAACACTTAGAGGCGACAGTCGGTTTCATGCTATATGCAATCGTCAGGCCAGGTGACATATAGCATATAGCATGAAACAGACTGTCGCCTCTAAGTGTTGACTTCTATGTTCACTTTTATATTTACACACGCTCTATCTCTGATATTGAGCACTTCATCCCATAAATACACCACATCTTAAGGCTATATTTCTTTATATATATATATATATATATATATATATATATATATATATATATATATTTAAGTTATAAGGAACTTGGTAAACCGAATTGGTAAATCCAAAGAGGATGAAATCCTGAGAGCTCAATGTTAGGACAGAGCTAATATGTAATGAAAAACAAATCACTTTAATGTACCATTACGATAATTTATTTCACCTAAATCCTTTTTTAAGGATTCAGAATCATCAGGTAAATCTTCCAACAACGAAATGAGAAAAAAAAGGATTTAGGTGAAATAAATTATCGTAATGGTACATTAAAGTGATTTGTTTTTCATTATATATATATATATATATATATATATATATATATATATTTATTCTTGTATTCAAATCAAATTTGTACGTATATATATATATATATATATATATATATATATATATATATATATATATATATATATATATATATGTATATAGTTTTAAGGAATGCTATATTTATGACATAAAGTGCTTAATATCAGCGACAGAGCGTATGTAAATATAAAAGTGAACATTGATGTCAACACTCAGAGGTGACAGGCTGTTCCATGCTAGACGCAATCATCAGGCCACCTGATTGCGTTTAACATGAGCCTGTTGCCTCTGGGTGTTGACTTCAATGTTCACCTTATATATATATATATATATATATATATATATATATATATATATACGTACACTATGTCAGATTTTATTGTCTGAGACAATTTTAACCAAATTTATTTTAACCAACTAATATTAACAGAATTTTCACTACATACTTATATATATATGTGTGTGTG
>OZ010592.1:90957260-90977260 GCA_963932145.1 Acanthosepion lycidas | reverse complement strand
TTATACTTAACATCAAGAAGTGCCAGTTGAAATTTCTGGTTCACGTAATGAGAAAGGAGGGCTTGGAAAATCTGATACTCACAAGAGATATTGAGGGAAAGAAGGACAGAAGAAAGCAGCGCGAAGCATACTTGATGAGATTGAGTAAATGGATGGTAGAACAAAGTTTGGGAGAAAAACTTATTTAAGAGCTACAAGGAATAGGAAGATTTGGAGGGCCATGATCTCCTACGTTCTGAAGGGACACGGCACACAAACAAAGAAGAAGCGATGAATACAGCATAAACGACGAAGTTTCTGGTCTACATTTGACTAGATACCTCCAGAAAAGTGGTACCTAAATTTTAAAATGAATTTTTAAAAATGAAAAAATCTTTCTTGACGCTATTATTTTAGTTTAGTCTCAAGCTAATAAGAGCCTATTAGATTAAATTCAATATTTCCAATCAATAAAATATTTTCTATTTCAAACAGAATTCAACTTGATTGGAATATTTTTTCTAAATATGAATAAAATCTATAAAATTGATCATATGGACAAACCTGTCAACGCAACAAAGGTCTCTTATTAAAAAGTCTTTCAAAAAATAAAATATACTTTTCCGAAAAGTTATTCGATAAAAATTCGCTGATGTAAAGTTCAATGTATATAAATTGAAGCAAATTTTACTTTCTTTTAATTTAAAATTTAGCAGAAAAGCATATTTTTTTTAATATGGCGTGGGTATTTTCATGTGGTGTTGACAGATTTATAGACAGCCTGATGTTTGGGAAATTTTAGTAAGCGGTACATAACTGAATAAATTACTTGACAAATACAACGTGAATGCCTTTTTCATATAATTTTTTAATTACGCAGTAATCTTAAATTAAGCAAATGTTCTAAGCAATCTAATATTTTATGTAATTTTAGGTGATTTGGCTATGTGGCACCATTTAACGAGGCAGAAAGGGAAAGGAAAGAAAAGAAGGAATGGAGAGGCTAAGAACCGAATCGTGAGTGATAAGCAAGAACACACACACAGCTAAGAGACAATGGATAAAAGGATATTTTGATAAGTAACAAATGGCGAAAGAGTGTCATTACAATGACAGGGAAATTCTGAGTAAAAAGAGAGGGAAAGAAGGGAAGAATCAGATATGTTTTGGCATCGGCTGTGTTATCTAAAGATATGAAAACAAACTATTGGTACGGGAAGACATCTTATTATCAACTACAGGCCGGCTGGCCAAAGAGAGAGAAAAGAAAATTCAAATGAAAATGTTATTTCGTTAAGTGACGAAAAACAGACAACTAAAAGAACTTGGACAGATATGAAAAATTAAAAAAAAACACCTACGAGCATCCTTGGCCTGCGATAATAAAATTTTGTTATCAGGAATTGTGCCGAAAGAGAATGAATGTGTTTTTTTTTCTTTCTTCGAGGCGACAGACCGACTGGAACTTTGGAGATGTTTTTTTTTTTTTTTTGAGACCATGTTAAGAAGACCACACATTCTGATAATTAGCGATAAAATATCTGACGTAAACCACGTGTAGAACAAGAGTTATGACCGCCATTGTCATATTGTCCCGTTCGCGGCTGAAGAAATGATAAACCATTAAGGGGAAGAAAAGGGAAGAGATAATTTTTTTTTTAAGCAAGATATTTTTTTTCTTCCTGAAACAAAGCCGCAGATTCGTCCACGCCCGACTAAGACATCATTGGTCGAGTGGTGATCACGTGATGTACGAGGGAGGCTGTTGCCGCCCATCTGGAGGATGAGTAAGAGAGGTTGCCACGAAGATGTGGGGAGGGCAGTTCACGCCCCTCTGAAGTATGATGAGAAGGTGGGAGTGAAGAAAGGTTCCCAAAAATGGAAAAAGGTGGAAATTCCTAACCAGAGAGGTGGATATGTATTTAGAATTATCGAGGAACCTCCCGGCGCCGATAAACTCACCCCGGTTTTGGTCGGCGCCCATATAAACGAAGCCACAACGAGCAGAAATGAGTCGAGACCCAGCAATTCCCAGAGTCAGTCTCCGGTTGAGGCAAGCCTCGCAGATAGCTGACCAGGATTCACGCACACTTTCCGGACCCACATCTTCAAACCAAGAACAATTATTTTGAAGAGCGACTTAGATCCAGATCACCGAAATAAGTTTTTCTTTCGACTTTCGTCCAAAGACGCACCGAAACACCAATTTCTTAGAGAGCAGACGACTTGAAGTGTTAAAACTTGCCTAGCGGAAAACGACGTGTCACAATCCATAGAACGGGTCGGGAGATAGATGCAGTCCTATGTATCGAACAACTAGACATAAAGTTTGTTAGCTTTTTCTTTGATACTTAGAACTTTTGCGTTTTCATTTTATTGCCTGTTATGCGTATTTTTGTGGTATCACCCCCGTTGGACTCGGTTTGACTGATTGATTTCCTCTGCCTAGATCAAATTCACAACGTGGGTAGGCAGACTGGGAATCAAAGTAGGACGTCACAGTTGGTGCCGTGGTAGACTGGGATAAAACGACACGGTTGGCGCTGCGACCAGGGGACGACGTCACAGCTATATATATATATAGCCTTACTTACTAAGACTCTTGTTGAGGACATTTAGTAAATTTAAAAGCTATTTTAAATTTACTATATTTACCGGTCTTATTTTCTTATAATGTTGTGTATATATATATATCGTGTATGGTGGTGTATATATCTACAAAAAGTGACACATTTATACATAAAATAAATTCATTTTCTTTTTTATAATACTGATAGAATTGTAGTGAGCTTTTCCATTTATGACGAGTAAATAGAGTTTTAACTTAAGAACAATATCACTTGACCAATAAAATTTAGCATTGAATTGTAACTTTTTTACTGCAACGGTGGTTAGCGTGATTCTTCTCTAGTTTTTGCCAATCTTCTTTCTTTGGGAAGAGAAATATGCAGCCTTCTACCTATCTTTCTATGTTTTCTCCATTATATATGGCGTTACAGAGTATGAGTTGGATATAGTTATAATCCTGGGCCATTCAAACCTCCGGAGTAATGTTATCAAATCTCAATATCAGACATTGAACAAACCCTGACTGTTTGGCGGATGATTAATGGCGTCAGGGCAAAGAATTTACAGGCCGCCTTACTTTTTGTACATTGCTCTAAAGCCTTACATTATGTACATTGGAAGAAAATGGAGAAGATTCTTCTATCATATGGCATCCCCTCTGAGACAGTAACTGCCATAATGATGCTATACAAAAATATCAAATCTTTGGTTAGATCCCCAGACAAAAACACTAGCTTCTTCGACATCAAAGCAAAGGTCCTTCAGGGTGACACTTTTGTACCGTTTCCCTTCGTCCTCACCCTTGACTACATATTGTGAACTTCAATCGACAAACTTTATCGCTAAAACTCACAAGTCGATATCCTTCAAAAAACATTGACAGATATTGATTATGCAGATGACCTCGCTATCATTGCACGCACCATTACGAAGAAAATAAATAAATTCAAGTTGCATAAAATCAATTCAATATCTTTTTTACAATCAGTCAGTTATGTGCCATGCATGATACACTCTTAGGCGATCATGTATCTTTCGATACATGACTGACGAGGCAGATTTTTTTCGTTCTGCGGTTGCCATCTAAGTCTATAGAACCCTGTCCTGCTATTTACCCATTTTTAACAGGAACATTGGTATAAAAGGATTTGAAATTTCAATTAGCGAAGAGTTTATCTGTTAGTGTTTTCACCATCGATCTTTTCCAATAACGGTTCTTTCATAAGGTAAGAGGCATTTTTTTTTTGTTTTAGGATTTCTTATGATGACAATTCTACTTCCTTTGTCCGAACTGGGGATTGAAATCTATTTTACTTTGGCTACATCTTCTTATACATTAATACAGTAAGAGAAAAGGTACAAGGTTGTCACCCTGAAGGAAGTCCTGATTTAAGATCAAGGAAGGTAGTGTCTCCGTTTGGGCATCAAAACAAAGATTTGGTATTTAAGTTTTACTTTATCGCCAAGAATCTCAAGTCGATATCCTGCAGAAACGTTAACTATGCATATGACCTTGCTATCAATGCAGGCAACATTACGTAGAAAAAAATAAGAAGAAAAAGAATTTAAAAGTTTGACTTACTTTTTCAAAATGAAACCTCCAATAATGG
Organism: Acanthosepion lycidas; assembly: GCA_963932145.1. Lineage (NCBI taxonomy): Eukaryota > Metazoa > Mollusca > Cephalopoda > Sepiida > Sepiidae > Acanthosepion > Acanthosepion lycidas. Next base: position 90,973,103 of record OZ010592.1, on the reverse strand, counting down.
CTCCTCCAAGAAGCAAGAACGATACAATGCAAATCGTAGCCACCGTTGCAGATGACGAAATGGAACCGACTAAAAGTAGAAATGAAAATGTATTCTTATTTGACTTCAACAAAATGAAAGCATCTTTTTGCATGATTCAGGCCTTTTCTTGTTCTTGCTGGCTAAATATAAACTTAGAACATTGGACCTGTCCTATTATTAAGGGTAATATGTACGATGTCAGGTTGACTTTATTGCCACTACGAAAACAACATCAGTGGATTAAGTAGACATTATATGTCATCTATGATTAATAAAAGAAATCAATCTCAATATGTGGTTCAAAAAGAGAAATTCTTAGGCGGACGAGACAAAAATGTTTGTTGTTCTAACCTAGAAAAGGTTCCTGAATGAGGAATAACCAAAACGGAGGTTGGAAATAAAAAGGTAATCTTTATGACATCAACAAAATACAATACTCGCCAGCGACGTGAAGTAGATAAACCACTGCTAGTCGTGGATTACCTAGACCCCCACTTACAATAGTGTCCAACGTATTTATGAGGATTGGTGATCATAGCTACGGTATATAACAGTCGTGGGGACTATATTTCTGTATTAACTGATTTAATATATAAACACGTGGAACGTAAAGTAAAAAAAAAGACATTGCGTTTATATATTTATTTATTACGGGTTATAAACTCTTAGCAGGTTATTTTAAGAACAGGAAATCTTTTTTTAGATTGTAAGAATTTGGGGAGATAATAATGATATATTTATACAATTCCTACTAATTAGCCAATAGCTGAGGGAGAACAATGGGGTCATACATTTCCGAAGGTTATTTTCGCCTAAAATTAATATAGCGAATACGAATGGAATTGGAACTCAGCTCTCTAATTTCCAATTCGTAGCTGTTATTCAGTACACCACCCGCAGTATCCCCAAACGGTCATCCATCAACTTGATATGGCCATAAGTCGATGAACATTGAAATCAGTGTTTGTTTCAGGTAACTTGTTGGTACATCTATATAAATAAAGCGCAGTGTTTGTATGTCCGTTGTCTGTCGATCTCGGCGAATCATAAACAATCTGAAGTAACAAGTACTAACTACTGTAGGTTCACGCGATTAAAAATTAAATAACTCATTTAAAGTTAAATTTAAATATTGAACAGAGTGGAAGGTTTAAAAAACAATTCTCTATTAAAGGTTTAAATTTAATTTCTCTTTTTGTCGCAGTTATATAGAGGGATCATAAAGAATTGTCATTTTTAAAAGAAAAGAAAAATTACGCGCAAAAAATGAAATTAAAAACCTATGGGATCGGTTGTGTATACGAAGAAAGATTATGCCGAATTAAGGTGTCAAATAAAGATAAAATAATTTTATTATTTCTAAATTCTTATAGCTTTTATGTACATAGGATGTTAAAGGTAAAATACGGAAGTCACAAAAGCCGTCTACTAGCGACTTCTAGTATAATGTGTAATATGTAAAAGTTAAATTCAATTCAGAAATATACGGTCTCAGCGTAGGTGTAATTGAAATGGTTCGTGAATGGGTAAGTGGCTCATGCCAACATTCGCAAATAAGTTAGCAAGACAGAAGAGAAGAAAAATATGGTCTCGATTGAAAAAAGTTTTCTTAGAACTTTTTTAGGAAAGATTTTATACATTCTATATGTGTACATCCCTCTTTTCTTCCCCACATCTATGGGGTAAGTAGTAGGATTTGTATCAAGAAAAATCACTGTCATCTCCCCAAAAAATCTTTATGCTATATTCACTTCCAAAAAAGATTTAGTCTTACAACACAAAAAAATATTTAAAATAACTCACAAATGGTTCATAAGACGTAAAAACAATTCAATCAACTCCAGTATTAATACAAAAATATATTTTTTAATTTATTAGATACGATGTCCCAAATAAGAATCTTTAGGCTAAAGAATATATTTATGAAAGACTACATTATTATAAAATGCTTCCTAACGTAGTTATTAACGGCCAGTCCTCCGAAGTCCGAGAGTTCAAAGCAGGCGTCCCCCAGGAATCACTTCTCGGACCAACCCTATTTCTCATTTACATTGGCAGCTTATTTCTCTTCCGATCTAACACTAATTTCGCAGTGGTTGGTTACATTCAATGCCTCGAAAAGTCGAAAAAATTAATTCATTCATGGATTCGTTTTCTACGGTTTATCAACTCTCTGCAGGTTATTTAAAGCCAGAAAATATTTTTAGATTCCAAGAATATATTTTGGTGATAATAATGCTTTACAAGTGTTACTAATTTCTTTAAATTTCTTTTACTTAATCAATAGATTGATTGATTGATTCGTTTTCTACGGTTTATCAACCCTTTGCAAGTTATTTAAAGCCAGAGAATGTTTTTAGATTCTAAGTAATATATTTTGGCGATAATAATGCTTTACAAGTGTTATTAATTTCTTTAAATTTCTTTTGCTTAATCAGTAGATTGATTGATTCGTTTTCGACGGTTTATCAACCCTTTGCAGGTTATTTAAAGCCAGAAAATATTTTTAGATTCTAAGAATGTATTTTGGCGATAATATTGCTTTACAAGTGTTACTAATTTCTTCTTTAAATTTCTTTTGCTTAATCTGTAGATTGATTCGTTTTCTTTGCAGTTTATTTAAAGCCAGAAAATATTTTTAGATTGTAATTTTTTTATTTTTTAGATAATAATGGCTTAGTGACAAATCTTCAAATTAACCCATAGCTGAAGTAGGAAAGAAGTGCTGGATTCATAACTTTCCCAGGTGTATTTGCGCGCAAGTAAATATAACGAATTGGAACTTGGCCCTCCGATTATCAATTACACCACTCATATAACTAAGCTTATAGTACCTGATATTCCCAAGCGGTTACCCATCTAAGTACTGAACAAGTTCAACGTTGCTTAACTTCGATGATCGTACAGGGACCGGTGTTTTAACATGATATGTCCGTAAGCCATAACAATCGTACATCCAAGTACCTGGTATTCCCATTCATTCGAATTCCAAATCATAGTTTCTGTTTGAGAAATGTTTGAGTCTGATTTCTTAGAACACTTGATGGAGGATGTTTCCATTTTTATGCTGGATTCAGGTTAGATGCCATCACTGCTTTCATTCCAATTCCAATTCCAAATCATAGATTCTTTTTGGGAAAGTTTTATTTTGAGTCCTATTCTTTGAACTCTTGTTAGAGAATGTTGGGTTTTTTGTTCAAGAGCAGCCACTCTACGACCACTTATGGCCATGACACAGATGATTATGATGATGACGATGATGATGATGATGGTAGTAGTGTTGTTGGTTCTGGTCGTTGGTGTTGGTTGGTGGTAAGGGGATGCATTTAAATCAGGAATTCTTTAATGTTCAAGAAACTATATATGCTCCAAGAACGCTCGCCCTAGTTAAGATCCATCAAGCTACATTCGCTGGAAGCCATTTTTACCCATTTATCTAAGAAAGCAGTTGAACACAGCTAAGAGTTTTGATATTTCTGAACGGGTCTGACGTCATATATGACATCCATATAAATGTCTCGATCTGACGAGGCTATTTTAGAACATGACTCAGGTTGATGTTTTGGTTTTGTAGCAATTGGTGGTATTGGGTGAAACTACCTCTGGCTTAACTTATTCTGTTTTCAATTTCCTTTTCTCCTATACAAAATTTGTTGTAACTGATCCATACGCCGACCTATTTGAAGTGCTGAGTACAATATGTTTAAAAATAACAAAGCAAGTAACATCTATAGTTTTCCCGATCCTGATAATGGCCTGAAGTATGGTCGAAAACTCTAGATCTCAAATAATATTGACAGTTCTTGTATTCTCATATGGTATCCTATTGTATGTATGCAAAATATTAAAAACATGTTTGTCTTCGATCTCTAGTTAGGCTTTATTTAAATTGATGGCAATGTTTAAACATCGTGCCCAGAAAAGAGGGGGGCACAGTGGCGTAATGGATAGTGGCTCGGATTGAGGAATCGGAGAACTAAGTTCGAATTCCAGTCGAATCCATTTATATTAAACTCCAACAAGTATTTGATATTTACAAGAATTTCCAAAACAATTTGTTTTTGACCATGAAAATGAAGCCAAATTTCCCATACTAATCTTCGTCTCACCCGATGAGGCAAGAAACACGTTTTTTAACAAATATTTCGAACGTGTTAGAAAGAAATAAAAAAATATATTTAACGAATAATCAAATAATAATTTCGTCTTTTTTCTTAATACAGTGTAACCCGGATATAAAAGAGTTGTCTGGACCTGAGAAGTCTCTTATATCCGGTTTTCTCTTATATCCGGGTTTGGTCTAATATACATTAACACATGCTCTAATTTGGGGCCAGAGAAAATATCTCTTATATCTGGGTTTCTTTTATATCCGGGTCTCTTATATCCGGGTTACACTGTAATAACAAACATTTCGAGGAAACACATTGTTTTTTACCAAATTTGGGTCCTTATTAATCATGCTATGATATTTTTATCGAATTTTCTTTGTGAAAAGTGCAAAGACTAAAACCAGTGTCAAGGGAATAAAATCAAATGATAGAAAGTTACTTTTTATTATACCTGATGCCAAAGAACGAGCTGTAGAGATTGTGTGAATTCTGAAAACTGGAGAGGTTGGGGTAGTTTCATTAGCTGAAAAAGAAAAACGTTGGAGAAAATCTGTCAATTACAGTCATTTATTTTGATTTTCGAATCGTTTATCCAATTCGAAATATCAAGCGTCGTAATTATTAAAACAAATGCGCCTAAATGTAATTACACTAATTATTACATTTATAACGGATAGGATTGATACAAATACGTCAAAACTCTCATCCCGTCAAATGATTACATATATAACGGATAGGATTAATTAAACAAATACGTCAACACTTTCATTCCCTCTAATAATTATATATATAACGGATAGGATTTATTAAACAAATACGTCAACACTTTCATTCCCTCTAATGATTATATATATAACGGATAGGATTTATTAAATAAAATACGTCAACACTTTCATTCCCTCTAATGATTACATATATAACGGATAGGATTTATTAAACAAATACGTCAGAACTTTCATTCTCTGTAATGATTACATATATAACGGATAGGATTTATTAAAAAAATACGTCAACACTTTCATTCCCTCTAATGATTACATATATAACGGATAGGATTAATTAAACAAATAGGTCAACACTTTCATTCCATCTAATGATTACATATATAACAGATAGGATTTATTAAACAAATACGTCAACACTTTCATTCCATCTAATGATTATATATATAACGGATAGGATTTATTAAACAAATACGTCAACACTTTCATTCCCTCTAATGATTACATATATAACAGATAGGATTAATTAAACAAATACGTTAATACTTTCATTCCCTCTAATGATTACATATATAACGGATAGGATTTATTAAACAAATACGTCAACACTTTCATTCCCTCTAATGATTACATATATAACGGATAGGATTTATTAAACAAATACGTCAGAACTTTCATTCCCTCTAATGATTACATATATAACGGATAGGATTTATTAAACAAATACGTCAACACTTTCATTGCCTCTAATGATTACATATATAACGGATAGGATTTATTAAACAAATACGTCAACACTTTCATTCACTCTAATGATTACATATATAACAGATAGGATTTATTAAACAAATACGTCAACACTTTCATTCACTCTAATGATTACATATATAACAGATAGGATTTATTAAACAAATACGTCAACACTTTCATTCCATCTAATGATTATATATATAACGGATAGGATTTATTAAACAAATACGTCAACACTTTCATTCCCTCTAATGATTACATATATAACGGATAGGATTTATTAAACAAATACGTCAGAACTTTCAATCCCTCTAATGATTACATATATAACGGATAGGATTTATTAAACAAATACGTCAACACTTTCATTGCCTCTAATGATTACATATATAACGGATAGGATTTATTAAACAAATACGTCAACACTTTCATTCACTCTAATGATTACATATATAACAGATAGGATTTATTAAACAAATACGTCAACACTTTCATTCACTCTAATGATTACATATATAACAGATAGGATTTATTAAACAAATACGTCACTTTCATTCCATCTAATGATTATATATATAACGGATAGGATTTATTAAACAAATACGTCAACACTTTCATTCCCTCTAATGATTACATATATAACGGATAGGATTTATTAAACAAATACGTCAACACTTTCATTCACTCTAATGATTACATATATAACGGATAGGATTTATTAAACAAATACGTCAACACTTTCATTCCCTCTAATGATTACATATATAACGGATAGGATTTATTAAACAAATACGTCAACACTTTCATTGCCTCTAATGATTACATATATAACGGATAGGATTTATTAAACAAATACGTCAACACTTTCATTCACTCTAATGATTACATATATAACAGATAGGATTTATTAAACAAATACGTCAACACTTTCATTCCATCTAATGATTATATATATAACGGATAGGATTTATTAAACAAATACGTCAACACTTTCATTCCCTCTAATGATTACATATATAACGGATAGGATTTATTAAAAAAATACGTCAACACTTTCATTCCCTCTAATGATTACATATATAACGGATAGGATTTATTAAACAAATACGTCAACACTTTCATTGCCTCTAATGATTACATATATAACGGATAGGATTTATTAAACAAATACGTCAACACTTTCATTCACTCTAATGATTATATATATAACGGATAGGATTTATTAAACAAATACGTCAACACTTTCATTCCCTCTAATGATTACATATATAACGGATAGGATTTATTAAACAAATACGTCAACACTTTCATTCCCTCCAATGATTATATATATAACGGATAGGTTTTATTAAACAAATACATCAACACTTTCATTCCCTCTAATGATTACATATATAACAGATAGGATTTATTAAACAAATACGTCAAAACTTTCATTCCCTCTAATGATTACATATATAACGGACAGGATTTATTAAACAAATACGTCAACACTTTCATTCCCTCTAATGATTACATATATAACGGACAGGATTTATTAAACAAATACGTCAACACTTTCATTGCCTCTAATGATTACATATATAACGGATAGGATTTATTAAATAAAATACGTCAACACTTTCATTCCCTCTAATGTTTACATATATAACGGATAGGATTTATTAAACAAATACGTCAACACTCATTCCCTCTAATGATTACATATTTAACGGACAGGATTTATTAAACGAATACGTCAACACTCATTCCCTCTAATGATTACATATTTAACGGATAGAATTTAACAAATACTTCAAATTTGATACCCTCTAATGATTAAATGTATATAGGACAGGATTTATTAAACATAAATATCAAAAATTTTATTCACTTTACTTTGTCGAACTGAATTCAAAACCGTGAAAATCAACAGAATTCCACTGGAGAACTATGATCCCCTTTTTCCCGATTTGAACAAGAAAAACTTTAGAAAATTGCCGCTGTACTTATTTTTCTTATTGTATTCTGCCAGGACCGAAAAGTTTGTTGTTTTTTTTATGTCTTTGCCTTTCCTGCGCCTGATATGTGATGCACATGTCATGTGATGTTCATGTCATGTGATGCACATGTCATGTGATGCACATGTCATGTGATTTCCACGTCCGTGTATCATGTTTTGTGCACACGAGCCATGATTTTCAAATAATTGTAAAACTAAGGATGCTTAAAGAAAGAGTCTACAGAACATCTGAGGAAAAATCTAATCTAATACTTTGTGCATCATATATGACCACAGGACGCTTGACTAATAATGTAAGGTCTCAAATGAAAGAGATCTATTTTTCACTTTATTGAAATTATAATCTTTGCTTCACATGTGATGCACAGAGCTTAGTGTAAATAACTTATGATGGACAGGTTTTTATCATGTGAAACTTTCTATATCATCAGATTCTATTTGATAATAAAGCTGAGTTGCCTTACAATGTTTATGCATCTGAAAACAAGCATGAATATTTTGATATTACACACAAAATTTCGCTGGATAGGCAAAGGGTTAAACTTTGGTTTTCGATGGCAGTTCTTCCGTAAATAATCTAAAAAAAAATGCTTAAGCGTTTACTTACTTGTTTCAAAATTCTGATTGGTGATTTTAACACTACTTGAAAATGTTATTGAAGTCACATCAGCTGAAAGAGAAATAGATTATATTAGACATCCGTCAGTCTTAGATGATGTTTCAGACTGAAGCTTCCCAACTCTTCAATACACAATGTCTTCGTAGGTAGATTTGGAGCACACACCAATGTAGTAGGTCCCCACCGACGCTAAAATGATCCAATGGGAAGGCAAACGCCGATACACAAGGTTGCACGACCCTCACAAGAGGAACCAAGAGATTGCTAAATCATAGCTACGAACTGTTTTGCGGATTCCGGATTTTGCCTACAGCTTGATTCCCAAAACCATATTTCCCTACATGGGTATAGCAGCCAAACAACCGCGGTTTTAAATCAGTTTTTTTTCCTTCAATTACACAAGCTACATTCTTGGATTTATAAGCCGTGTTTATCCGATATACATGTGTATATCGGATGTGTATGTGAATTTATATCTATGTAGATATAAATTGACATACACACACACACACACACACACATATATATATATATATATATATATATATATATATATATATATATATATATATATATATTGACCCCTTAAGGAATATAATATAAAGAAATAGGGATGATGACTATTCGTTGGGTGGGGATGCAATGAACTATACATAATTAAGCCTGTTGATCTATTTTTACTTTTTCATTTCAAGTCAGTTGAAAATTTGAGGCCAAAAAGGTGCAATATGCTGCTCTCCACGAGTCCAGCATCAGCCATGCAGACAGACAGAAAAGATTCTCTATGGTGTTTAAATGGGAGCAGTTTCGTTTTGGAGACTCTAAAACTTACGAGTCATTTCCTGCCCCAGTTAACCACTGACTGAAGGTCCCTTTCAAAAGCATCGGCCAGGTTAACTTTGTGACCTCTGGTGGATTTGCTATTGAGGCAGGAGTAAATGGTAGTGTTATCAGCATAAATGCCTACTTGGAAAGTGATGACATCAGGATGACCATTGATGAAGATCAGATCCAGTGTAGGACCCAGGATAAAGTCTTGTGGGACACCCGCGTTCGTGTGAAACGATCTGGAAATGAGCCCGTTTAAAACGACCTTCATTTCACGATTTGATAGGAAAGATTGAATTAAATCTAACAAAAGTCCAGTAATAGCGAGCCCTGAAGCTTACATAGAAGACCGGCGTGCCAAACCCTGTCAAACACCTTTGAGATATCTAGTGCTACAGCTCGAGCTTCACCGTCATTATCAAGAGCTTGATATCCATATTCAGTGATGGTCATTAGCACATCAGTAGTAAACCTGCCAAAACGAAAGCCATATTATTTGTCAGAGAGTAGATCGTTTGAGGTATGGTGTTTAATCACATTAGCATTGATTAAAGTCTCGAATACTTTGCCGAAAGTGGTAGGAAACTAATAAAGCGATAGTTAGAGGGTTCAGAAGGTTATCCAGAGTTCTTAATAAACAGGAACTACAAAGGACTTCCAACAAGCTGGAACGTAAGAAGCGGTGAGGCAATAGTTGTAAAGTTTGGAAAGGACTGGAGCCAGCTCAGGAGCGCGTTTCTTTAGGACGATGGCTGGGATTCCGCCATCTTCGCCTGCTTTATGGGAGTCTAATTTAGAAATGAGACAAGTGACGGTGGAATGCGTGTATCACTCAGTAGGACCTATTGGGGAAATCAGGTGTGGACACTCCAAATGAGTTGAGTGTTGAGTTGGAAGAGAATTTCTGAGCAAAGCATTCAACCTCCTGTAGATATCAGAATTTCGAATTGATTGAATAGAGGAGGGATTGAGGATTTTCTGTTGTCCAGCGCACTTTTGCAGATCCGCCACTGATCTCTAGTACTAAACTTGCGAGATGCAATACGTTTTCATTCTATCATCAAACAGTAACTTAGCTTCATTGAGGACACGCTTGCACGCCTTACAAACAGAGACAAAGAGACGCCCGTTGCAATGAGACGTGTCGATCTGGTTTAGCCGCAAGAAGTGATTCCAGTGGGCTATAGCGCCCAAGCATACAACTGAGAACCAAGATGAAGGCGGTTTAACCTGAAATTTTCTTGCTCGAATGAAAGCATCGATATCGGCTTTCACCAAGGAGAAGAGCTCAGACGCGCATTTTTTAACAGTATGATTAAAAACTTGAAAGGGACGTCACGAAGGAAATCACGGACCGAGTCCCAATCTGCTTATTGATAACAGAAAGATATTCTGTTGGTAGGAGATTCTTGGCTGGTTGGGGAGCGGAAAAAGATTTTTACAGACACTACCGCATGATCAGAGTTGCCAAGAGAGCAGAGCTGCGCAGTACGGTTTAGGCAGTAGAGAACTTCCAGAGGGAAATTAACAGGAGATAACTGATAACTGACATCCATGAAAACATGGCACGTGGAACTAGAACAGTCTACCCCAGTGAGCGAAATAAAAGTTCAGTTCGACATTCCAACCACCTGAAGAAGGCCGGAGCGTTCAACGGCCGAAACGTTATAATAAATATGGCGACAATAGTCCGCATAATGTAAATAATGTAGCGAGATGCTATACGTTATTTCATTCTATGAGTAAACAGTAACTTCACTTCATTGAGGACACGCTTACAAACAGAAACAAAGAGATGCCCGTTGCAGTAAGACGTGTCGATCTGGTTCAGCCGCAAGAAGTGATTCCTGTGGGCTATAGCGCCCAAGCATACAACTGAGGACCAAGATGAACGCGGTTTAACCCGGAATCTCCTTGCTCGAATGAAAGTATCGATATCGGCTTTCAGCCAGGAGGAGAGCTCAGACGCGCATTTTTTAATAGGATGATGAAAACCTTCAAAGGGACGTCACGAAGGAAATCATGGAACGAGCCCCAATCTTGTATAGTTTGGAGAGGACATGAGTCCGTTCGAGTGCACATTTCTTTAGAACGACGGGGGGTATCCCGTCACCTCTACTTGCCTAATGAGAGTCTAATTTAGAAATGATAACCGAGACTAGTGACGGGGTTGTGCGCGTATCACTCAATAGAGCCTCTATTCTAGTCGAGAAATCAGACGTGTGTACTCCAAATGAGTCGGTTGTTGAGTTGGAAGAGAATTTCAGAGCAAAACATTCAGCCTTATCTAGTGTAGATGTCAGTACTTCGAATTGATTGAATAGAGGAAAGATTGAGGATTTACTGCTGTTCAACACACTCTTGCAGAGCCGACAAACTTGCGACATGCAATACGGTGTTTCATTCTATCAGTAAATAGTAACTTTCGCTTCATTGAGGACACGCTTGCACGCCTTACAAGCAGAGACAATTAGACGTCTATTGTAATGAAACGTGTCTCTCTAGAACAGCCGGAAGAAGTGATTCCTGTGGATTATAGCGTCTGAGCATGCAGGTGAAAACCAAAGAGATGAATGTGATTTAAGTTTGTATTTCCTTGCTGGAATGAAGGCATCGATGCCGGCTTTCACCCAGGAAAAGACCTCAGAGGCTCATTTTTTAACAGAATGGTTAAAAAATTAATTCCAGTGGACGCCACGAAGGAAATCATGGAACGAGTCTCAGTCTGTTCGGTGAAAGATATTCTGTTGGCTGGAGGTTCTTGGCTGGTCGGGGAGCAGAAGTTTATAGACACAACGGCATGATCAGAGTTGCCAAGAGGGCAGAGCTGCACAGTACGACAAGTTTCACGGATAGAGGTAAAAAAAAAAAGGATCGAGAAGAGAAGTGATTCCGTCAGGGTTACTGTGGAAACGCGTGGAGGAGTCAACCGCAAGTGTAAGAGATAAAAAGAGAGAAAAGTTAAGGGTTTGAATGTCAGCTTGGGCAGTAACAGAGGGTTTAAGCCACCTGGTATGGTTGACATTAATTCACTGAACACAAATATATTTGCAAACGGGTGTAAGTATTTACTCTGTGTCCCCCCCACTAGGACGAGATGTGACACAAGATCTATTATTAGGCGGGGACCCGAGCGCGTACACCCGGAACAGGAACAAAAGTTCCCCTCAGCCTCCGCAACCGTCGGTTGCGCTGGCCTCGGTGCTTGCACCGATCCCTCCCTTGGGTGCAATGGTAGGGCGCGGCCTCGGGCAGTTGTTCCCCAGGTCTGGGCACCTCTCAGTATGATTTTCTCAGTGGCCGCTCTGTCCTTTGACAGAGAAGCCCCTGGGCGCAGTCTTTCCAAAGACAGAGACTTAACTAAGAGATGTTAAGTAGACGTGAACCTACTCCAAAAGAGTAAGTTACACACTTAAACGGGTGTAGGGAGATGGTCTTGTCTATATTGTCGGAAATACTATCTAGCACGTAACAGTCACGAGGGGAAGGAGAACTTTAGAGAAAGAAGAGATAGCTGACTGAGTTAAGTAGAGAGAGACTGGGACACATGTAAGAATGGTCTGGAGATTCAAGAGAGTTCCATAGCCGGTGGACATAAACTCCCAGGCTATGCATGTAGACATTAGAGTCCCTTTCTAAGGAGATGACGATGCCAGGAATTGAGAAATCAGAGAAGGGGAATTGGTGAGTTAAGATTCGTTTCGCAGAGAACGAGGATGTCCGGATTCGTGCGATTTAATTGAAAATTATTATAGAATATATTTAAAAAAAAAAAAAAAGATAATATTAAAACTGAATGAAAAACTAACAAAATGTTGGTATGTATGAGAAAAAGTATTAATTTTTACGAAAAATTAATTAAAAACTAATTAAAACTAATTAAAACAGTTTGAATGTTGCTGGCACGATTTCTTTGAAAATAGAATTGCGAAAATGAAGTCAGACGGTTTATAAAAAAAAAACATGAATAAAAATTGATGCGTAAATATTTTAAAATAAGAGGCGTTAATTTGATGGCATAAAATCCCACCAAAATGAAGCATGAAAAAGCAAAAGAAGAAGAAAAAGCAAAAGAAGATAAAGAAAAGAAGGATATTTTATCTTATATATGAGAATGCATGTTCCAAAAAAACTGATTCAGGAACAGTATCGCCTGAGATAGATATTCCTTTTCTCGGCCCTTCGAATTTCGACTTTCGAATTTTGAATTTATAACTGTTTGAGGAAAGTAAGTTTCTGTGTTGCTAAAATTGATTTACATGAATTGTCATCCAACAGAGTAACTAAAATATTAAAGAGAGAAAACAGATATGTATTTGAAATAACTGTTAATTTGCTTTGATTATTTCAGGCGCACAGGAGACATTTTATATAAGGCCTATACTGTGATTTTTACAATATACTGTGATAAAATATTTTCCTCTCATTAATAAATATTTGTTTCGTTGAAAATGTTCATTTTAATCAAGAGACTTTTTTTCTTTTTCGTAAACGTCCCTAAAAGTATTTATAAGAAGAAAGAGAAGAGAATTAAGATCGAAACTATTCTCTTCTCGTTTTTCTTTCTTTTAAATGTAAACCTGACGATATGCAAATGGTTTACTACAATATAAGAGCGTTCTTTCTATTGTCTATAATAATTAATATCATTGTCACCCGTTATGGGCACGTGACCGAATGGATAGAACGTCCACATTCTGGCCATACGACCATCGATTTTTCAGGAATGTTATCGGGCTGGAGAAGCACCTTTGAAAACCATAACCCAGACCTTGTGATTGAAATTTGGTAGACGGAACCCTTTGAGGGCCGTCGATAGCACGAAGTCACAAGTCATCATGGCCGACGGCTTGAGCATGCTGGCCTTGTTCAAGTTGTTGATCACGCTAGATAACACGCTCTCTCCCAGAAACTGTAAAGTCTGCGAAGCATTGTCGAAGTATAAACCACATGCTCTGTGGGTGTTGAATAAACACAACTGCGTTTGAGCAAACGTTTGCAATAAGGATTGGCTAGACGCCCTATTAGGCGAGTATCGTCGAATGCGAGTGGCCAGTGTTATAGGAACTTACCTGTTTTGGTTATACAGTTCTGTAGATCATCTGAAAGCATCAAATGGTCAGGACAAGCACAGATTCGTTCGTACAATGGACTGGGAAGACAGAAATGACTACACGACACGCTGGAACATGGACTGATATCTGCAGCCGGGAAATTAGAAGAAAGTAGGTATTCCGTCAGTTGCAGCAAAACTCTGATAAATCTAACAAAAAGTTCTAAAAAGTTCCCAAATAAAAGTAAAAACATACTCATATACCTTAACTAGCTCTCTCTTTCTGTTCCTTTCAAGACGTGACTGGTCGCAGCTCTCCACAACTTCCTGCTTTTTTCTGTTATAACTTTTTTCCTGTTTTTCTTTCTTTTTATATTTCTTCAGCCAACCATTTACTAAAACTTGTTAAATATGTTACATGGTATATTTTTTCCGATTTTAAGTTTTCCCATGTTCCCTATGAGTGTAAAATTCCCCAAGCTTTTTTCCTCAATAAATTTTGTTTTTCTAAGTAACTCAGGTTTCTCCCTGTTTGTACTGCACTTGATCCGCCATCCTTTTACTAAAGGCTTTCAAGCACGTTGCCCGCTATTTTCCCTGCTGCCTTCAGTGTGCCCTATGAGTGTTAAATTCTTCGAGTCTTCTTTGCTCGTTAAGAGCACGCAAAATATTCGACTCTCCTTCTCTTTCCCCCTCTTCCGCCCCCTCTCTCTCTCTCTCTTCCTCCGCCCCCCCCCGATTGTTAGCAACCTCGAAAAAGTGAATCATTGCATCTTCTCGGATTCACATTTTTCTGATGATATCAAGTGGAAGGAATATATTGAATCAAATGCTAAGTCTGCAGTTAAAAAACTTGGTTCACTATGACAAGCTAGACATTTTTTTCTCGTCAGATTCTATCTTATACATACATATATATATGTATACATATATATATATATATATATATATATATATTTATATATATATATATATATATATATATATATATATATATATATATACACCACTTGTCATTACTTTGTTAGATTACTGCCACATCCGACCTGGTACTCCTGCTATATATTTATAGATTCTTGATAAAATCTAAAGAATAATTTGCAGTGTTATTAGTCCTGACCTGGCATCTGGGCTTCAATCACTTTCCCGCCGCCATAATACAGCATCCCTGTACCTTTTCTATAAATACACTCGTGGTAATCTTCCGATTAACTTTCCTCTCTGATAACCAAACTTTACGAATTTAAGCGCATTACTACATTAGTGGCACGGTGTCATATTTTTTACAATTGAAATGGCTAGATGCAACCGTAAGTTCTATGCTAATAGTTTCTTCTCTCGTTTTCTCGCTTGTGGAACTCTCTTCTGGCTTCCTGCTTTCCAGTCAACTTTGATCTTCAAAGATTTAAATCCAATGTTAATCGTTATCCTCTTAATTCTTGTTCTTTCACCTTAATACTACTTTTTTTTTCTCATATTCTTTAACACTCAGTAACTCATTGTGTTTTAGTGGCTTTATTGCCTTTCTTTTGGGTAAAATTATAAAACAAAGATAGTTGTAGATATCCAAAGATATATATACTTACCATAAACTATTTCACTGGAATTGTAAGCATGGATGCCGTTGAGCCGGACAAATTTCGATGTCCCGTCCCAAAAGTTTTCCAATTTTCCTCCATTTTTAGGCAACCGCACGAGTGAACTAAATAAAATAAGTTTAAAAATTATATATATAT
>OZ010592.1:90932260-90954760 GCA_963932145.1 Acanthosepion lycidas | reverse complement strand
CTGATTGCCTCATTATTCAATAAAATTGTATTTTGCAGCTAGGACGATGAGGGAATATTTCAAATCATCTCTTGGCCCACCCAGTCTCCTTATCTTTTAACAATTGAACTAGTTTGGCATGAAAATGATTGTAAAGTACGAAGTGAACTGTCTAAGAATAAATCAGAGATGTCTACACATTTACACCCTGCTTGGGAATGACTTTCCCCAAAATACTTTTACAAGTTACTAGGAACGATACTAAGAATTTGTTCTGCAGTATAAATACTCTTGGTGGATTCTTTGATTAAAAGAAATTATAAATTTGATTTAATTGAAATTATAATTATTTTATATCCATTTTGAATTAATTTTTTGCATAATTGCATGCAAACAGAAAAAATAAATTATTTCTTTAAAGACATGAGCGTACAGCGGCTGAAACGTTGTAATAAATATGGCGACGAAAATGATGTCCATAGTCTAAAAAAATGTAAATAGTATACATAATACCTCATCTCAGAAATGTAGACAGATACTAAATTGTTTCATAAAAATTCATAATAATTCCTTCTGGCTACCGCATTATTGGACAAAATTTTGTATGTAACAAGTTAATGATCCAAAACACATCTCAAAGTTGATTTCAAATAATCTAAAATCAAAGGAAGGTAAGAGAATTTGGCAAATCCAGATTTGTCGTCCTCAGTTGCCAGATCTTTCACCAGTTGAACAACTCTGGGATGAAAATGATTGTAAAGTCCGAAGTGAACTGCCTAAGAATAAGCAAGAGATGTCTACACATTTACACCCTGCTTGGGAATGACTTTCCCCAAAATACTTTTACGAGTTACTAGGAAGGATACTAAGAATTTGTTCTGCAGTAATAAATACTCTTGGTGAATTCTTTGATTAAAAGAAATTATAAATTTGATTTAATTGAAATTATAATTATTTTATATCCATTTTGACTTAAATGTTTACATAATTGCATGCAAACATAGAAAATAAATTTATTTCCCTAAATGATTTGTGTGTGCGTGTTTTTCTTCTGAACTGCATACTTGTGATCAGCCAGATAATGATTATTATGTTGCTAATGGTGAACGGTAATAAACAATGTCAGAACTGTGAGAGATGGGAGAATTCTGGTTGCCAAGTGATCATTGTTTCCTTTCCGATTGGCCAGAATATGGGATGACGATGATGATGACGATGATGACGACGATGATGATGATGATGATGATACGCTATCTAGTCTCAGAAGAGAGAAGAAGCAAGGAGAGTTGGTTGCCAAGACATCGGTGTCCTCTCTCCCTGGAAAGTCAGAGTCTGAGATGATGAAGATGATAATGTCTACGAAATAATCCAGTGAATTAATTCCAATCTAAAAGCGAACCATCTACAAATAAAGAAATGCGCTTTGTGGACGGAGATAAAGAGCGTGTGCCATTTTTATTGACTTACTTTCGAGACCAGTCGGTGAGGTAGAGATAATCTCCCGATAATGCTATCCCAAAATAATGCGCGTCTGCTTCATTGTACAGCAATCGATAATTTTTCCCTTCAGTTGTCATCGATGCGATTTTATTCGATCTGGCATCCACCCAATAGATGCGTTTGGCTGCAAAAAATAAAGGACACCATTTTGAGAATGAGGAATTATCATAATTTAAATTTGGACTTATATTCTCATCTTTGTTGCTATTATCACTACATTTCGTAATTTTGTCTTATAGTAATTGTGAATTCAGTTGTGGGGTCAGTTATTAGGTTGGTGCAAAAATAATGTCGTTTTCTCACATATGTTATTATGTGAGAAAACGACATTTTGCACCAACCTAACAGTATAAACTCAATGGAAACATGGTAATCAGTAATTGAACAATTCTACTGGCATAAAGTGAGGGACGATTTTTAATGCCATTAACTAAAAAATGATCCCCCTTCTTACTGCATATCAATATATCCGGAAAGAACAGATTTAAAGATTCATTCGTGAAAACATTCAAATAATAATAATAGTTAGGTCAATCAAAATGACATCGATGAACTATGTCTGAATATATTTCACTCTTTATTACACCTTTTATGTAAGGCTTAAGGAACATCGAAATGCCTTAATTTGAGACGCGACAACGAAATCAGGTATGACTGATCATGTATGGAGAGAAACGTGTCGTCACCAACTACTGTGAAATCGATTAAAAATACTAGACAGAGAAGAAAATAGGAGAGTCCTTAGTAGTAGCAACATAGGAATAAATATGGCAACCAGTAATCCAGTCGTCTATATTGGATAAAAGAGTTGATTCTTGTATTTGGTGACAGTGAATGTAAATTCAATACTTGAGCCGGCTAATACACTCTTTCTTACACTCAGTGGGAACAGAGTTATCAATAACTTATCATTACTAAGTAAATATCTAATGTATATAATGTTTACATACGTATATATGTTCCAAATGTTGTCATAGCGGGGGTGATACTAGGGCAAAGCTCCCATTTTCTATAAAAGACTTCCATGACATGTGTCTGAAATAGCCTCTGATATTTAAGTCCGGCTCCAAGCTGGACAATGGGCTAAGACGGAAAACTGGCGTCACATAACCAGCTGGGTCGGATAGATGAAGGTCGACAATCCAGGAAGGCTGTCCAACTAGAGGAAGGAAAACCATGATTTTGAATCTCCGCTGTCTTGCGGTTATATTCAAACACAGAAAAGGCTATGGAATTAAATCCAGACAGAAAACCTGAAGTGGATCCCCGATGGCGCTTGTCTTTAACTCCTGCAGACAAGCCGACCCCAAATGTAATGCACTGTATTCCTTTGAAGAGTACGGCCATAAAGTCTGCGTAGAGCACGGTCTCTATATACCATCGCCTAAGCCTGCGAATTTGATGGAGGGTGACCACTCCAGTGACACCCCCAAAGGACTGAATTTTGACCAAACGGAGGATACCCTTATCGCGTGAGATAAACGAGTGACTACGAAAAAAATCTACCCTCATATATTAATGGATTCAGTTCGACATTCTCTGAAGGTTATCCAGGTCTACAGATACATAAAGAAGGCCGAAGGGAACAACGGCCAAAACAAAGACATTAATTTGAATATAAATAGTGCAAATAAAAAAGGGCATGAAAATAACATTTGATCAAGTGTTACATGTTAAAAAGCAAAATGATTTTTAATAATGAAAAACAAAATGTCTTATGGCATTTTTCTTCTTGTATAAACATCATTGCTTTTCAGAAATCATTTTTATATTCACTGAAAAATATGCGGACAAAAATAAAATAAATATCATCAATAAAAACGTTTTCAATTTTGTGTTTGGGAAAAATTTGAAGATATTTGAATTCTCATATAATTTCTTTACGGTTTAAGTGAAACGCTAATTTCGATAAATAATAATTTTTATTTCGATAAATAATAATTACTTGAAACGTTATTTTTAGTGGATACTCACGTTTGAATAAACAACCTATTTTTTATACAGTATGTTTTTTTGTTTTTTGGTGGTTTTCTTTTTGTGAATATATATATATATATATATATATATATATATATATATATATATATATATATTAAGCGTTTCACCCCAAGCAAGGCGGGAAGCCACTAGGACGCAAGGGGTTACAGAAAATTTGGAGCGAGATCAGATAGGAGTGATAGAAGAATGAATGAGGAGAAGGGTAGTGGGTGGATAAAGGCAACTGGAGATGTCGATTGACATTACACTTGAATAGCTGAAGATTATAGCTCTCAGGGAAATTGGAATAGGGAAGGGAGTTCCACAGGCGAGAGGTGCGAGACATGAAGCTATTAGAGTAGAAGAGACGGCTACATTTAGGAGTTTCGACAGTGAAGGGGTGAGAGAGAGATGCCAGCCTCGTAGGGCGCTTGAACGCATGAAGTCTGGGAACCAGCGAATGCAGCCCCTCGGAGCAATTTCCATGAAATTATTTGTAGAACAGACAGAGAGAGGCGACGGCGCGTCTGTGAGAAAGTGACTGTAGACGAGATGCCAGAGCAGGACCAATTATATTGCATATCCGCCTCTTGAGCCTATCAAGAACTCCGAGGTAAACAGAAGAGGCACCAGACCATATATGGCAGCAATACTCCATGCAAGGGCGAATTGTTGATTTGTAGATCTGGAGGATTGATTCCGGGGAGAAAATTTTCCTGGCGCGGCACAGAGAGCCAACTTTCCTTGCAGTGGACGAGGCAATTGACTCAATGTATTTGTTACATCTCAGGTCAGCAGTCAACGTGAGACCGAGCAGCTGCAGAGAGGTGCTCTCGAGAAGTTGAGCGTCAGACATTCTAATGGAGGGCAAGGAAGGATCTCTGTGATGATTAATAGAGAGCAGTTTTGTTTTTGAAGCGTTAAAGTTGACCAGCCAATTCCTGCCCCAGTTCACAACCGATTGGAGGTCCTTTTCGAGACGCACGGCCAGGTTAGTTTTGTCAGTGACACTAGATTTGTTTTTGAAGCAGGAATAAGTTCTGGTGTTTGAAAGAAATACAAAAACGTCAGTTCCAAATATACATCGAAAAACGCTGAAGATAAAAGGACGTGAAACTTTCAATTTAAATTTTAAATTTCTAGCGTACGACGTGTCTAGACGCACAACAGTGCCGATCTCATTCAGTTTCTTACCGCTTTTGATTTCGTTTTCACCAATTTCCTTTTTAAATATCTACATTGCAAGAACAGTGATTTCATTACAAAAAGCAACATGCTACATGAACCAGGAAAGACGCATTTATCATGGAAGACTCAGAAATCAGTACACTTTCACTATATTTTCGCCATAATTACTTTTAATGTAAGCGTTCTAATTCAGGGTTTTCTAGATTTAGAATTGTAAACGGCGTCTGTTTTATTTTGTTCGCTCCCATTTCCATCGTTTCTATCGATAAAATATTACTTAATCTGAAGAAGTCCATTCGAAAGCTGAAACGCGAATTCCATTTTGTCATTCAGTTACGCACATAAGTGTCTGTGTGTGTAGATGAGCATGTATCTGGGTATATCTGAGGTTCCGTTCGTGCGTTTATTGCAAGGAATCTATGTTTGTATACATATGTTCAAATTTTATTACCTCAAACGTAATTTTTAGTGGATACCCGTATTTCAGTAGACGTTCCCTATTTTTTTTAACATTATTTATTTTGTCTACTGGCCTGAACACTGCAGAAAGCTTAATTAAATAGATGTACCCACTTGCAGATTAAACTTTCTTGAGTGCACAGGTCAATCGACGAATTAAACACTGTTTAAATAAATAAATAAATAAAACGGAACGTCTACTGCTAAAAATAACGTCTGAATTTAGAAAAATGCCGGATGCTAAAATTTAAATAAATCCATAAATTTTAGAATTTACATATTCACATGAATAATACTTTAGTATACATGATTGTATAGGATGGATTCGTGCGCGCCGGTGTGTGTGTGTGTGTGATTTAATATGTTCATTCCTGCCTATATCTATTTTTGTGTGCGTACACTTTTTTGCGTTCATATTTCCGAGAAGGAACCGTGTAAATTGCACAAGTTAACGAATATTATTGTTTTTATTTACATTTGTTCGAACCGTGGTCCTCACCTTTATTGCCACGACATTTCGGGCGTTGTACGCTCCGGCCGTCTTCAGGGGATATTTGTTAGAATTTATTTAGATAGATAGATAGATAGATAGATAGATAGATAGATAGATAGATAGATAGATAGGCGCAGACTGAAATATATATATATATATATATATATATATATATATGTGTGTGTGTGTGTGTGTGTGTGTGTGTGTGTGTGTGTGTGTGTGTGTGTGTGCGTAATCATTAATATATATTTTATAGTTCTGTTTAAGTACATTAAGCACTATTGGTTAAATAATTAGTTATAACTAGTTATAAAATATGATGGATAATATCTAGTTCATTTCTATCTATCTCTTTCTCTCTCTCTCTCTCTCTCTATATATATATATATATATATATATATATATAAAGAGAGAGAGAGAGAGAGAGAGAATGAAAGGGAGAGAGATGAATAGAAAATAGATAGATAGATAGATAATGAGTAAACTGAGATAATGAATATACTGAGATAGATAAATAGATAGGAAATAAGTGATATGCATAGATAGATAGATGAAAAGTGAGTTCGATCCTCACTAGGCGTCCCATACTTTCGGCTTGGTGGCACATCTAAGCTACGCTTAGAAAATAGACATTTGCCATAACTGCTGTATTTTCGTGCAATAAATCTCGAGTTACCTCAGATGAGCATCAAATCCAATCTCTCTTCGTGTCGCACTCTGTTTTTTTGCCTCTCTACGTCTCTTTCACTCCTTCTTTCTGTTTTATTATATCCTTCTCTATTACTTTTTACCCTCTCAGTATCTGCGACATCAAGCGTGACACACACATTACGCAGTTGGAATAAGTCGATATCAATTGTTCAACACAAAATTGCAGAATTTATTTTCGATGTCTGTGTTTAGATATGCTTTCAATTCAAATTCTTACCCGTGGGCTGTATTCATTTTTGCACTACGGGTGGCGTAATAGGTAATAGCTCAAAATTGTTAATCGGCGAGCCGTGTTCCAATTCCAGTTAGGTTCGTTATATTCACTTACGCAAAAATAATCTTGGGAAAGGCATGAATCTACATATTATTTCCTTCCTATCTAGTAAGAGTTATATGACTAAATCGTTATTATCTATAAAAAAAAATCTCACTACCTAAAATATTTTTTGGAAGCAAGAACCGATTTGATAATTTGAGTGAGTTCTCTCCCCTTTTATATAAATATATTGACTATGGAATTCTAAACTAAATCTAAAATCTACATAAATTATTAGGTTGGTGCAAAAATAATGTCGTTTTTACGTTAAAAAATACGTCAAAAAACATTATTTTTGCACCCCATTAAGGCGTGGTGACAAAAGGATGTTTTTTTTTTTCCCCTATGACGCCATTTTTTTTTTTTTGTTTTTTTTGTTTTTTGATTTTTTAACCACTTTCATTTTCGACAATGTTTACTGTTTTAAAAGCGATCATTAGAATTGGAATAAAATCTACACACATGACGAAAGTGAATTTATACATTTTCTTCTTCTTCTTCTTCTTCTTCTTCTTATTGTCCTTGAGAATTTACAACAAAAATATTAAACGCTATTTATCTATATTAGATTTTTTATTTACAAGAATAATGTTAGATTTACAATATTTTAAAACTAATACAATTAAGACTAAA
The DNA here is from genome assembly GCA_963932145.1 of Acanthosepion lycidas. Classification (NCBI taxonomy): domain Eukaryota; kingdom Metazoa; phylum Mollusca; class Cephalopoda; order Sepiida; family Sepiidae; genus Acanthosepion; species Acanthosepion lycidas. The sequence goes on along the minus strand of OZ010592.1, from coordinate 90,947,504 downwards.
AACAATGGAGTAATTATTATTTATCAATTTATAAAGAAATACATTTTTTAAATATGTGAACCAGCTATAAGGAAATCATTTATTGTTTTATAAAATTTGAATCAACTGGCAATTAGCAGACGTTTTGTCAACCATTCCAATAAATAATATAATAAATAAATAATGTTTTCTATTTTGGTTGTCAATTCTCAAGAACAAAGAAAATGTATAAATCCACTTTTATATGTTTAGGTTTTATTACAATTCTAATGATCGCTTTTTAAAATAACAAACATTGCTGAGGAGTGAAGTTGGTTAAAATAATAGCGGCGTCAAGGGAAAAACCACCGTCCTTTTGACAAACCGTCTTAATGCGGACATGTTTATCCGTGTTTGCCCAATTTTCTTTTCTTTGTTAAGGTGTTTGTTTATAATGGTTTTATTACTGCTTTTTTACACAGAATGCTTGAAAAAATTATTTTTACCAAATTGAGGCCTTATTTTTCGAGTCTTACCTTTGACATCAATAGCCAATCCATTGGGCCAAGCTCCACTTTCAAAATTGAAGATGACTTTTCTATCTGATCCGTCCATTCCACAACGTTCAATTCTCGGTCGACTTCCCCAATCAGACCAATAAATTCGCCTAAAAAGTATTAAAAAGACAAAAACACTAAATACAAATTCACAGAGGTAGCCTAATGTTTTGATTTAATACAAACACTAAAAAAAAGCATTTGACATTATGATAACACTTTCTTGCTTCAACAAGAAAGTAAGATTTTTATATCAAGCTTAAAGTGCAGTGCAACATGAATTGCAAGCCTACAGAACTACATGTGGAAGATATGCAAATGGAATGGAATGAAATGCTGACGCATTAGTGATCGTGTTGCTCAACAAACACACAAAACAAAGCAAGAGATTTGGAGAAATATTTGACTCCGGCAAAATTACCTGAAACAAGAAATCGGTAAGACACTTGACAGTGATGCTGGTGTGTTTTTATCAGTAAAAACATTGGAATGTTATCTCATAACACAAAGCAGGTTAGATTTTGACAAATACGGTATGTGGAACCAGGAAACAAATTTCAAATTCCGGCACTGGAAACCCATGTATACAGGAAAACTTGAATCTATGTCTTCTTGGGATCTTGTACCATTAACAGATACCTTGACAATATCTCTTATCACCGGCATGCCACAATGTTCCATGGAGAGATCAGTTTTTCTCTTCTTTTTTTTTTCTATTTCGTGTTTATGCTTGTCTTTCTGTGTGTACGTGTATAGCAGGGCAATGGTTATCGATACAGAGAATGAATCTAGCGAACACTGTTCAAATTCTGGGGGAGGCTTATCATGCATTTTAAAATAATGTTATTGGTAAAGAAATGATTCCAATCCCTGCCGTGTTGTGCCCGATCGCTAGATATCTTGATAAAAATGTCTTATCACTGGCATGCCACAATGGTTAAAAAGTACAGATCAATTAACATAATCACACTGAATGAAAATAGTCTGCTCATAAAGAAAAATAAGCTAAGATTTTTTTATTGGTCAGAACTTTATCTTTTATCAGGACCAAAGTTAAGCGAGGTCGAACCTGGTCATTAACTGACTATTTAAAGAGTACTAGGTGCTGTAAACTTGGATGTGCGGGTGGTGTAATTGATAATTATCAATAGGAGAGCCGAGTTCCAATTCCCGTTGGATTTGTTATATTCGCTTAAGCGCATATACGCTTGGGAAAGTTATGAATCCCTCTCTTCTCTCCCAGCTATAGGTTAATTAGTAAGATATGTCACTAAACCATTATTATCTCCCTAAAATATTTTACAATCTAAAAATATTTTCTGTCTTTAAATAACCTGTAATGGGTTTATAAACCGTAGAAAACGAATCAATCAATCAATCTACTGATTAAGTAAAAGAAATTTAAGGAATAAAATTAGTAACACTTGTAAAGCATTATTATCGCCAAAATATATTCTTAGAATCTAAAAATATTTTCTGTCTTTCAATAACCTGCAAAGTGTTGATAAACCGTAGAAAACAAATCAATCAATCTACTGATTAAGCAAAAGAAATTTAAAGAAGAAATTAGTAACACTTGTAGAGCATTATTATCGCCAAAATATAATATTCTTAGAATCTAAAAATATTTTCTGTCTTTCAATAACCTGCAAAGGGTTGATAAACCGTAGAAAACGAATCAATCAATCGATGAAATACTAATTAGCTACATAGTCATGTCTTTTAGATTTATTTACGTTCTCTGGAATATAAATGTATAAGAACTACACTGGCCACAAATTGAAGGATCATTTTATATGTTGATTGCAATATAGAATTGATCCAGCATTTTATATCCACTTTATATTTTTTTGTTTTGCTTATCAAATTCTTAGAACCTAAAAATATTTTCTGGCTTTAAATAACCAGCAAAGAGTTGATAAGCCGTAAAATAATGAATCAATCAATAATAAATATCGATTTTATCATTTTAGAAAAGGAGTCCGGTTCATAATATAAGTGCAGTATGAAATCGATCCCTGATTTTTTAAAGCAATTATAGAAATTAAATGTATATTATTTACTAGAAAAATAGATTATATTTCTTTTGCTATATAGTCTCTTCTCATCTTTACGTAAAAGTTATGCTATAAGAAGATGATGGAAGAATTGAGACCGAAATCCGAAGACGTGTTGGATTAGCGAAAGATGCCTTCGAAAAGCTAAGCAAAGTATTAAGACAAGGGAGAATTTCGTTCGAAATATTGAAATCAGTGCTGAACTGCTATATAATATCAATAATAATATGGTAGTAAATGTTGGGCAATTTCCTCAAAGATGAAGAGAAGACTGAAGGCAAGAAAAATGTTGTTCTACAGAAGGATGCTGAGAATATCATGCAATTAACATGTGAGCAATAAGGAAGGTTTAAGGAAAATGACAACAGAATCAGAAGTTAATCGAAACTTCTAGGACACATCATGAAGAAACACTGACAGGTGTCAAAAGAAACAGTCTGAGTTTGTTTGAATAGATGGCTAACTAGGGACAAGAAATGAAAGCAAAAGGTAAAATGTCACTTAGAGCTAAAAAGAAAAGGAAATAGTGGAGATCCATGATCATCCACGTCCTAAAGGGAAACAACACAAAATTATGCTGACGTGCTCAGAAACAAAGCCGTGTATGTTCTACCATCTTTTCTCCCTCCCGCTACGCATTAAATATCAGAGTAGGTACGCTATTCTCGTCTTGGATGGCAACTAAACTAAAAGAAGGGAAACTCGGAATTACAAACCAAAGAGAAGACAACGTGAAACAACACCCTTCTTATCTTTTCTGAAGAGTGCATCACGATTCATAGATAATAAAATGAAGTTTCGAGCGCTTTCGTCCTGAAGAAAAATGGCATTTTAAAAAAAGTTTGAGTTAGCTTGGGCACAGATATGGGGTACCCAGTGTGGATGGACCTTGGTCGTAATGATCATTCAGACATAGTCGTTAATCCAAATCGTAGCGCCCTTCTTAATCTATTGTTAGTGGACACTACCTTTACTGTGTGAACAATATTGTAGTATTTCCAATATGGGCTGGAAATTCTAAGGGAGATAACTCAACTTTTCCTTTATATTTTACTCTTTGGTTATGTCCCTTATTTCTTCTTTTTATTTTGCACTTTATTTTTCTCCGCCACCTCTCTCTCTCTCTCTCTCTCTCTCTCTCTCTCTCTCTCTCTCTCTCTCTCTCTCTCTCTCTCTCTCTCTCTCTCTCTCTCTCTCTCTCTCTCTCTCTCTCTCTCTCTCTCTCTCTCTCTCTCTCTCTCTCTCTCTCTCTCTAGTACTACGTAGGCGATTATGATTCTCTATAAGTTTTGCTACTCAAAATATTCTTTTCTCCTTTCTGTTTGTCTTTGTGTTATTAGGTTGGTGTAAAAATAATGACGTAATAATGTCGTTTTTTTGAGGTTAATTACGTCATTATTTTTGCACCAACCTAATACTTGTTCCGCCATTTTGTCAAACTTTTCAAAATGTTTACTCGTTATTTCACTGTGTTTTTTTGCTCTTTGTATCCTGAGAGTACTTTTTTTTTAATTTACAGTAAGGTTCACCCTTTACAATGCCCGGAGCCACTCGAGGTAGAGGGTTACATTAGGAGGCCATTTATGTGAATAGAACTGGAAGATAACGCTTAACTCTAGCTTTCCTTATTTTGTGTCTCCAAAATTGCAGCTATCTGTTTCTGACTGCGAGCAGCAGTTTCTTCTTTTCTTCTTTATTCTCCATTCATCGTTTCTCACATGCACTGTCCAGGATCTTCTCAATATTCACCTGGATTACTTTTTAAATTGTACCACGTTTACTGACATACATAATTGGAAAATTACATCGCGATTTTATACTTTTTGCTTTTCTTTCTAACAATACTTTCGTCTTCCTTAATACGTTGCTTACTTTCTAAAAAACATTTTCATCGTCTGAGCAACACTTTCGCTTGTCTGTTACTATTGTAGTTTACCCCACATAGCTTCGCCAGTTTCGAAAAGTCATTTGATTTTATTGATTTGTTTTTTACGGCTTATCAACCCTCTTTGCAAGCCAGAAAATATTTTTAGACTGTAAGATTTTTTTGAGATAATAATGATTTAGTGATACAAGTTTTACTTATTGACCCATACCTGGGAGGAAAAGAGGTGGATTCATATCGAATCAAAATTTAATAAACAAGCGAGAAATTATAATATGGAGATAAAATGGGGGATCAGTTCTGTATTACAATCACTATATAAACTGATCCTTCACTTTGTGGCCATGGTAGTTCATATACATTTATTCCAAAGAATGTAAATAAATCTAAAAAACGTGCATGTGCAGCTAATCAGTATTTCATAGATTTATTGATTCGTTTTTGATGGTTTATCAACCCTTAAAAGCAAGAAAATATTTTTAGACTATAAGATTTTTTAATGATAATAATGATTTAGTAATACAAATCTTACTAATTAACCCATAGCTGGGGGGTAGAAGAGATGGATTCATATCTTTCCCAACGGCATTTTCGCGTAAATGGGTATCACTGAAAAATAACACTTGGAGTAATAACAATATATTTCTAAATTGGGATGATGTGCTTGGCCATATCACCAGTAATGTAACCCTGAGATCATTAGGGTTTTCGGTTCTCTCAATATCATATCCCTTCACCCAGTTAACTTAGCTAGTATCGATCAAATACTAGTCTATAGCCAAGTAACGAGCTATCTAACACCACGTCACTAACTAGGACTGAAAGTATTTGTGGTTGGTTGGTATTTCGTCCGGTATCAGAAAATGATAATGTCGTTGGACAACAATAAATAACACAAAAAATTGGTTAGAAAAATTAAGGGTCAATTTTTTTTTATTGACTTACGTGTGTATACTAAACTCTGAAGTAAGAGAGTGGTAGACCTCAAGCCAAAATGACGTTGAGAGGGGGTGACTGAATTACCTTTCCTTAGGACCACTGCAAAAACACGTCCGAATCCAATGATGATCTCCTTTCCGGAAGTGGGGTCACAAACTTTACACGTGACCGGAAATCCTTTCTTTTTCTTTTTGGTTTCCATTTGCATTACGAGAAAATGAAATTATTTATTTTTTTTAAATTATTATGCTATTTATTTTATTTATTATTTTCGTTCTCTCACAATACAATACTTGATTCTACCAACCGCTCGGACAGCTTCGTCACAAGAACAGTTGCTTTGTGGACTAGTCTCCCGTCAGGATGATTTCCCGATCAATCTTAACCTCTTCAAGTCTTTAATTAATCGTTATTATATTTTTTTAAGCGTTTTAAGAGAAAGATTTTATAAATTTCAACTGAAAACAGTACTGACTACTTGATCAATGAATGCCAAATATTTCCTTGTAGGGAAACGGCTAATGTTACCATTACGATGCGTTCTGAGGTACAGCAGTAAGTAATGTTAGTAAGTAGATGGTAATGTTGTTGAACCACAATAAATAACACAAAACGCGGTTGGAAAATTAAGGGTCATTTTTTAGTGACTCGCGTGTGTGTACTAAACTAGGAGGTAAGAGAGTGATCGACCTTAAGTCAACATGACGTTGAGAAAGGGTGATTGAATCTTTTAGGCCGGCTACAAAAACACGTACGAATCCAATGAATCGAAAATATGAAGAGAAAGATAATCCTCTTTCCGGAAGTGAGATCACAAACTTTGCACGTGACTGGAATTTTTTTTTTGTGGGGGGGGGGGGCGTTTTGCATTACGAGAAAATTAAACTATTTATTTTTTTAATTATTATGTTTATCATTTATTTTATTCATTATTTAATTGTCATTTACCACATATAACAATGTGGCCGACATTGAGGCTTTCACAACCGACAAATCCCTCAAAATGTGTTTCTGGAAAAAAAGGAAAAATCCAAGTCATTGGTTTTCTCAATTCTAAAGAGGTTTCGATGCCCGTTCCGCATTTTGGCAACTAGAAAAAAATTAAATAAAGATAAAGGTACATTATTATGTCTCATCTTTTAAATGTAAACGTAATTCTGTTGGTTGCGTAGATCCGTCTATTTACCTTTCTAAAGTGCTGGCAATGACTGATCGAACTTTTTCCAGATCAGTACTGATCAAGGTCTTGTGGAAAGAATGGTCTGTGAGAGTCATGACACCAATGATCTTCTGACCAGCATCACTGTAAAAGAGAAGTTGGTTAACAGAATCGACTGCCAAACCGTCGGCAATAGAATCTGAAAAAGAAGAAAAAAATAATTCAAATAATTTAAAATCGCAAAATAAATGCTGAGATCACGAAAAACGAATCGGCAAGCCATAAGTGGGAATAGAGAAGACCAGATAGACTCATAACTTTCCAAGGTAATGTCTCAAACGCAACACCCGCTGCTTACCGATTCTATAGTAAGGCAAACTATGTTTATTAACATAGATAGGGTAACATAATAAATATTAAATGCGCCAACATCTTTCTGTGAAACATGTCACAAACATGCACAAACGCACACACACTCTATCTCTATCTCTCTCACTCACTCTCTCTCTCTCTATACACACACACACACACATATATATATATATATATATATATATATATATATATATATATATATATATATATATATATATATATTATTATAAAGAGAAAGAACAGTAAGATATATAACCCGGTGTTCTTATTAATATTTTTATTTTTATTTTTACAAAATACTGCTCAATGTGAATCTACAGAGCACAAATATTATAAATTTACTTATTTAAAATAGGGTTCCATCGCTACACGGCAGTTACCATGTTTCAAATACAGAAGCTAAAAACTTCAGATTCAATTATAGAATTAAATTAAAGTCCCTAGTCCTGTTTCATTTTCAAGCGAATTTTGGAACAACTTATTTTGATATTTACTGAGTTTTATAAACACATGCATTCATAGTATTCGTTTCTATGGATATGGGGAAAACCAATCATTTTAACAAGGGATGGTAAGGTATTCTTTTGTTGGTCTCCCGCTCAACTGTCCCTCACACATAATAATCAACGGGGTTGCAATCTGGGGAGTTAGGTGTCCAGATGTAAGGAGTGATGTGGTCGCAGGAATTGCCTGAGAGTCATGACTTCTCAAGGTGCTTGATGTAGGATGGGAATAAATATAGAATGAACCGAAGGTACATGCGACCATCGAAAACAACGCCAAAACCCAGGGAAGCAAGCCAGAAAGAACCAGTCACAGCTACTGTCAAATGAGCCACGACCACATTCAAAGATCAAAGATGAACTGAAGCCAATGATTATGGCAGCATTCACTTACTTAAACAAGGAGACCATCTAGAAGATTTGCAGGAGCTTCCAAAGTTGTGTGGAGTCCGTGGTTGAAGCCAATGGCGATTTTATTGAATAAATTTACTCTTTAGTATTTCAAGATATTTTTGTGCAATTTTGGTAAATATATCCGTTAAAATGAGATGTCAGTGTTATTTTCATTTTTGTGTAATTTAGACGATAATTTATCCATCGCGTCCTATGTACATTATATATATATATATATATATATATAAAGAAATATAGATTTAAGGTGTGCTGTATTTATGAGATAAAGTGCTCCATATCAGAGATAGAGCGTATGTAAATATAAATATAAAAGTGAACATTGAAGTCAACACTCAAAGGCGACACTATGTGTGAAGCATGAAACAGCCTGTTGTCTCTGAGTGTTGACTTCAATATTCCCTTATGTATATATATATATATATATATATATATGGATGTGAATTTTGTATAATGGTTAATGGCTCGGAATGTGAAACCAGGAAGCAAAGTTTGAATTACAGTTAAGTTTGTTTCATTCCCTTTCATGCAATTAACCTTGGAAAATGTATGAATATAACTTTTTTTTTACGCCAGTAATCAACAAACCAACACAGAATAATGCCAAATGAACATGAGAGTAGTCTAAACCTGGAATTCTCCAGAAAATATTAAATTCCATAAGGTCCATTAAAATTAATTAGTATTACTAACTTATTCAAAAGAGACGCGATATATTGATAACTACAAACCTCATTCTCTCCCTTGGACTATTCCTTTATTAACCAATCAGAATCCCAATAAAGATTCACCGTGAGTCAGTCGTCTCCCTTTTCGTAATGACGCCCGGCAGACTCAAATATTGATCAGGTTATTTGTTTAGACGAGTGAAACAACGTCATATAACAATTTCTGTGGTGACCCCTTCCCTTGACGCCTCAAGTATGTGCTTATTTTGAATAATGGTAATTCCAGCTTTGTTTATCTTTGTTGCATATAAGAAAGAATTCTACTTTTTCAATCCTTAAAAATAAAAATATTCAGTAAGGCTAGCATGAGCCGTACCGCCAAAAAATGATCTCTACGTTGTTGTGAAAGCAATTATAGTTGTCTCCTCTTGGAACTACTCGACGATAAAAGGAACGGTCGAAACTTACTTATCAAAGGTAGTAAAATTAAATTTAAAATGCTTTACTAGAAGGTTAAACATTCGCCTGATTTTCTTTAGATATGTATAAGCAATTTTACAATTAATTTGTTTAAATTTACTGTAGGAATAATACTGGATTTTTCTATACAATTAATTCTATTATCACATGGACGAAAGAATTTTGTTTTTTATTATTAAAAATAAAAGATTTAAAAATAAAAGAATTAAAAAAAGAATTAAAAATAAAAGAATTAAAAAAGAATTAAAAAAAGAATTAAAAAAAGAAACTATCAAAAGAAATCGAATATGAACGAAACAAATAAAAAATCAATTCATTAAAAACTTAATCTCCCCTATTTTATTTTATTTCCCACTGTTATGGAAACATGAATTTATGTATTGTTACCAATTAATACCTCCTGTTAGCAACGAAATATCTCATTACTGAGAAAAGGGGATTTGACTGCGTGACTGATATATATATATATATATATATATATATATATATATATAGAAGAAGAAGAAGAAGAAGAAGAAGAAGAAGAAGAAGTCGTTCTAAAAGAATTTGCTATAGATATATAATCAAGATTCCGGTGGGCAATGATCGACCACGACTGCCGGTTTCAATACGTTTTCCTGCATTCCCCAGGCGGCCGGTCAAAAATATATCTGTAAAAAGGGTTGATAAGCCGTAAAAAAACAAATAATTCAATCAATTCCACAAATAATGATAGAAATTTATGCGCGTTTTTATTATAACTTTTCACAACTGTCTAGATTGTTCGGGATATCTGTTTCAAAATCGATTATCCTAATATATATATATATATATATATATATATATATATGTGTGTGTGTGTGTGTGTGTGTGTGTGTGTGATACAGCGAAACAGTCTGTCTGTGGATGACATTATATTAGCTCCTGAATTAATTCCAGTTGAGCACACTCGGGCTGAGGTATGGATTTGTAAACAGTGACTATTATAGCTATATAGCGAGACTCTTCGCAAGCCGAATTGAGTCACTGTCGGTCACTGGGCGTGTTTCCTAAAATAAATACGCCATAAATCCACCTTCATCCAGACCGTGCGCCGACAGCTTAGTGGTAGAATATCCGCCTGATACCAATTCAGTCGGGTTTCGATCCTAGCTAGAGGCAACCGGATGCCTAGCCGCACTGATGAGCTGCGATACAGTCTGTCTGTGGATGACATTATATATATAGATAGATAGATATAACATGATTTTATGTATTGGTATCAATTAATACCTGCTGTTAACAACGAAAATATCTCATTACTGAGAAAAGAGGATTAGACTGCCTGAATGATAGTGTATTGGGGCATCAGACCATTATTCAAATATATATTGTTAAATATAACGGACAATGAATTTCTATTATGTTTGAACGGCTAATGGTCAAACAGGAAAAAAATTCGTTGTCTGTTATATTTAATATATGTAGATATAAAAAATTCTTAGAGTTAACCTGCAGAAACAGGCCAATATTTCCGCACGTTACGGCACTTGATGTAATTTTCAGTTGACAATATCAAAATAACTGCGTTTTCTAAATTCTTCCAGTTGCTAAGGACATTTTGTTTTATTAGGTTGGTGCAAAAATAATGTCGTTTTTGACGTTCAACTTTATGTGAGAAAACGACATTATTTTTGTACCAACCTAATATTAGGTTGTTGAAAAAATAATGACGTAATAATGTCGTTTTTTTGACGTATTTTTTAACGTCAAAAAACGACATTATTACGTCATTATTTTTGCACCAACCTAATATTATTGCTTCCTTTTAATAATAAATTCATTTCGTTTTTACCGTGAAAAAGTTCACATTGGATGAAACACGTCGGCTAATATTACAGTTTTCCCATTGTCTTTTACATTTATATATATATATATATATATATATATATATATATATATATATATATATATATATATATATATCAAAATAATAATTCGTAGGCATATATATATATTTATTAATATATATATATATATATATATATATATATATATATATATATATATATATATATCCTCGGCTCCGTCTGACTACATTGAGCACTGTTTTGTTTTTTACACCTTAAATTAAAATGAGTAAATATTTATTCGCTTACCTGTGTATGCACGCTAACACACGTATATACGGTTGCTAATATCCAGTTATTTGATTTATCCATATTAATACCTCTCTCTCTCTCTATATATATATATATATCTATATATATATTGTTTTTTTAGTATAACATAGCCTTATGAAGACATATTACATATATACACGTGGATGACAAAATTAAAAAGTATCTATTGATTAATTTGTTTTTTTACGGCTTATCAACTCTGTGCAGGTTATATAAACCCAGAAAATATTTTTAGATTGTAAGATTTTTTTTCAGATAATAATGATTTTAGTGATACAAGTTTTAATAATTAACCCATAGATGGGGGAGAAAAGGTGGCTTCATATCTTTCCCAAGGGTATTTTTGCATAAGTGAATATAATAAAGCCAACTGGGATTGGAACTCGGCTCTGTGATTAACAATTCTGATCCATTATTCATTACACCATCGGCAGATCTGATATTTTTATTAGGTTGGTGCAAAAATAATGACGTAATAATGTCGTTTTTTGACGTAACGTCAAAAAACGACATTATTACGTCATTATTTTTGCACCAACCTAATACTAATTGGTTTTCACAAACGGTCACCCATCTACGTACTGACTAGGCACTAATTCCCTTAACTTCGACAAACATACGGGAACCAGTGTTTCATCGTGATATGGCTGTAAGCCTCTATAGCGTCTAAGTTTGTGGGTGTGTGGCTTTTGCGTTTTAACCAGGGTTTGAACGTGGCCATAGTCGATTCGGCAGGGAGAAAACTGAAGAAAAAAAACATAACCCGGTATGACCCACGCCTCTTGAGTGAAACTGGGTAGAAGCCATCAATAGTTAAGCGTGGAGTCGCAAGTCATGTGTAACATCATGAACACCAGTTTAAAGAAGTCATCGTGACCTTTTCAAATTGGTGATACCGCCATTGTATGAACTCTCTTCTCAACTCTGTAAAGAAATTCTCCTAAATTCTAAATAGTTAGTATAAACCAGAGTTTGACTATGTTAAAGAGACATGTGCCCGAGCAGGTATGTGCTAGTGATTTAGCTATCCGCCTTTCCCAACAGACAGACAAGCTCGGAAACCTGTAGACAATATCTAAGTCAGTGGTTCCCAAAAGGAGCGTTAGAAGTGGATAGCAGGTGAGGCGGAATGATTGAAAGACAATCCAAGAATTAGAAACAGTTTAAAAAAATATATATATGGCAGAAGTAAATATGATTTCAAAATTTAAAATATATAGATTACTTGTAATTGCATGCATGAGGCCCAGTATAAATAAAATAATTATTGACCGATTATATCATCATGATATTTTTGCATTATATCAAGTATTAAGAATATAATAACTAGGGTCCGCAAATTGGTGGAGAAAGTTATCAATAATAATGTTCTCACTTCGAATTCGTGGTTATCTCCCTTTAACCCGTGAAAAACGAGTTCATACCTTTTATTAAATGTGTGTATTTAAATCATTTAAGTTATTTGTGTTATATATTATACCTAACGCACTATCAATTGGTGATTTTTTTTTAAATGTACATTTTATCTCATAAAATTTCGTGAGGTGCGAGCAAATTTTCATTCCGAAAATGCAGCCCAGAGAAAAAAAATTGGGATCCGCTAATCTAAGTTAATATGAAACTCTCAGAATATTTAAACATTGCATATCGATCCTTGGGAATATGTAGATATTTTTTTTAGAAAATAAGGACCATTTCTGCCATCATCTATAATGTTTTTTTCCAGTCTTTTTCATATAAATGCGGTATACAGCGAATAAAAATTCCGACAGCTTGTTCCCAAGAGTCTTTGATTTATGGGACTGACTCCTGAGAAGATGCTTTTCTGACTAATAAAATTTTAACTTCTTCAAGTCCTTGAGTCAGCCGTTATGTATCTTACATATCCTCATAATCTACAATTCTTCCATCTTCTTCTTACGTCTAGAAAACAACCTAATTCAGTAACCCGCTACCGTGAGTGGCTCTTGGGCCTTGAATTGGGTTAGGCATCGTATGACCAATCGTATATAGATTGTCTCAGTTAACGTTTGCATATAAGATCCCTCAACACCACGTATAAGACACGGAGATATTTTTAGTTATTTTTGGAGAAAATAGACTTATCTGCTGTCAACTACAATAGTTTCCCCAGTTTTCATCATGCAAATGCGACACACGGTGAATGAACTTTAGATTTACTTACCTTCTGTCAATTTCTTGACAAGTGTTTCCTGTTTTTCATGAAATTTTGCCTTTTTGATTGACTTATGGGCCACATCGGTCCAATAAATCATTTCTCTCAGTGGGTCGTAATCGACGGCAAATGGACGGAAGTGATCTTCGATATCCAAAGCGTGAACTTTCCGCGTCGGGATGCTGATCTGAAATATCTGCTTCCTGTAACCATCGGTAACCAACAGAAAATTGTCCACTGACAAATCAGTGACACAAGTGTGTCCGTCTTCTCCCAGGTGATAACCAAGGCCGCATTTGCACCAGAAGGAGCGGTCCTCTCCAGGAAGACACAAATGCTGGCAAGTTTCTGAAGGGCACGGTGCTAAAAACAAATAATTAGATATTTTTGTAATCATTTCACCTCCAAGCAAGGTGATAAAGCCGCTAAGGTGCAAGGGGTTGCTGAGAATGAAAGAAACACAGAGTAAGATAAAAGAACATGTATTAAGAAGGCAAACGATAACGAGTGCTACTGCATTGAAAATTTTGAAGATAGTACTTGACAAGAAAGCATGGAGCCAGAAAGGAGTTCCACAAGTGAAAAGTGCGAGATAAGAAACTATTAGCATAGAACTTACGGTTACAACTAATAATTTTAATAGTGAAATTATTTTACCTAGCTGCCAATCTCTACTACGCCTAACCTTCGTCACTCTGTGACTTCATTTGCTGTACAAAGATTTTATACTACCATTGAAATTGACTCTCTGAGTGTTTGCATTTCATAATTGTGTTGTCATATCCTGCTATGGCAACAAAATACAATATATTTCTATATTCGTGCAGCTGCGGAAAGAAATATTATGGGGAGACAGGCCGCCCCCTTAAGGTAAGGCGTCAAGAACACCAAAAAGCTGTAACACGAGGGGAAGCGGAAAAATCAGGCGTGGCTGACCATATATGGAGAGAAAACGATTACAGCCCTCTCTGGGATCAGGTTAAAATCATAGACAAAGGAGATCATTTGAAATTTCCTAAACTTAAGTAATCAGCACATATGCTAGGCCACAAAAATCTCCTGAGCCGACCAAGCATAGAAATGAATACAATATGGGAACCAATAATAAGGAGTGCCAGAGAAAAGCAATAACAATTGTAATATGAGCTCTGGTAAGAAACATAAAATGATAACAGCAGAAATTGCTATATGAGCACTGGTAAAAAGGTTGCTAAAGGCATTAAGTTTATAAGTCCCCTAAATTCATACACAGATGTCCTTAAGGACACATGGCAGAGTCGATAAAGGCGTTGATTAGATGCAGTGACAGGAAAGAGTTGTGAGTTCAATTCCTGGTTAAGGCAATGGAGAACTTGGAGAGGTGAATTGAGCAGGAGATAACTGATAACTGACATCCATGGTGGAAACTAGCGAGTGAAATAAAGGGTTCAGTTCGACATTCTTCTGATGACAATAGTTAAAATAATGTAAATAGTCAACAAATAGTCCGAATAATGTAAATAATCAACTTTGAATAAAATAAAGTAATATTAATAATAATAATAATAATAATGTAGAGTGCAACAAATTAAATTCGTGAAGTCGATGTACCAAAGAAAAACCTCATCAGAACAAATACCATGAAAATATTAAGAGAAAAGACACAGGGATGCCAGCTCAGGAACGATAACATTGCAGATTCTCCATTGGATTCTGTCAAGAATCACTATATATCGCAGAATATATATATATATCAGACCATGTGGCAGCAATATTGAATGTACAAACGAATGGTAAAGTCATAAATGCTCAACGACGATTAGGACGATTTTCCGAACAGCAGACTTAGTAATTGATTCGATATAATTATTCCACTTTCTTATAAACGTTTACGAATCGAATAGACATTGAATCACTTGTGATATTATGCAATAGATATTGCACTCAGATTTCACA
>OZ010592.1:90867260-90929760 GCA_963932145.1 Acanthosepion lycidas | reverse complement strand
TTTTGTTTTTTGATATTACTACTTTGCGGTAATGTAATTTTTTGTTTAAATTCTTTTCAGATGTCTTTAATGCCCGTTTGGGTAGCAGTCATCAAAATTATTAATTTAGTTATTATTTTCAGAGTATACGCCCCCCCCCCCTACCAAGTAATGCAGTCTTTTGTAAAAGTTCAATAAGTCCATAACGAGAGAAATACAAATGAGAGAATAAATCTTTCTACTTTGGCTTTCTCTCCTTACATTTCCTTTTGGCGTAGATATGCTGAAATTAAAGGATATAATATTTATATTACGCAATATCAATATTGCGTAATCCGACGTGGTATAATGTTTAGCAAGCTTGTTTTCCTAGATCAATTACGACTGAGTAGTGAGTTCGATCCTCACTGGCTGCTCCAAGGTATCGACTTTGCACCACATCTACAGCCTTGTGCAAATTAATTGAAACAACCGCTTTAGTTTCCTTTCTTTCACCATACGGACAGTTTTAGACCCCCTGGAGTGACAGTGCGTAATCGATTTCTATTGGTTTGCAGAAATATGAATCTATTTTTGAAGTGTATCATGAAATTTGTTTAGCCTTGAAAAATATTGCGTCGTCCGTGATTACATCAGATTTTTATCACGCCTTGACACTGTTGTCTCGAGTGTCGATTAGTTGTCTTATGGCCATTGTCTGCGATGGACATTACTCCAAGGGAACGTACGAAAATTGTAACGCCGCACGATCACAATAGCAAACCTTACCAGTGAAAAAATCAAAGTACTATCGACTGGCTCGGAAACTCATGTGATTTAAATTCCATCGAGAATCTGTGGTCAAACTGAAGGAATGGCTTTATAGAATGAACATACGAAGTATTAACATGTGTACTGAGTCATATTTGATTGGAAAAATACAAAAAAAAAGGAAATAATAACGGAATTATTCATTTTGTTTTAATAAATTTGCACAAGGGTGTACATATAAACAAGATGATTGAAAAGTAACTCATTTTAAAATATTTAAATTTAGGCATTATATAACACATAAAGATTGATATACCGCCAAACAAAATCAACCAACCTAATAAGCAACTATGGACGTTACTCCAAGGATGCGTACGAAAACTGTAATGCTGCACGAACAGACTGGCAACCCTTACCAGTGAGTAAATCAAAGTACTATAGACTGGCCCAGAAACTCTCCTGATTTAAATCCAATCGAGAAACTGTGGTCAGTCTACAAGGAACTACTTCGTGGAATGAACATACGAAGTGCTAACATTTGACCTGGGTCATTGGAAAATATGAAAAAAAGTAAATAATAACGGAATTATTCATTTTGTTTCAATTAATTCGCACAAGGGTGGGGGCTACGCTTTGTAAATCCCTTATAAACATAAATATATCCTGAAAAATTTGCCATCTTTGAATGTTTAGAATTTAAATTTTGAAAAGATTGTCTAGCAAGAATGAAATCTGGTATCGTGTCTATCTGTATTTGAGATTACCTACTTTCAAAGTCAGGTTGATTTTGTGAGTCAAACGTAAGAAGATCATACGCCATTCCAACATCAGGGTGGAGGATGTCCCTCACTTTGGTCATTGTATCTAAGCGAGCAACGTGGATCCCATTTCTCTCCGTATTGAAATCCGTCCATAAAAGATAATCCTGAAAAATACAATATGGTTGACGCCATAAGAATTAAAGGGGACATAACTCTTTCAAGAAACAATTATTTCTTATGAAAATCACTACATAAAAATAAAGATAATTTATTTCGCTACACAAATATCTCCCTTAGTTTTTCATTAACAATCATAATTTTGATTATCTCTACAATAGTTTTAAAAAATCAATGTATTGCTAAACGATAGCAAAGAAAACAGTAGATGAAATTACTGAAGTTAAGCAACGTCGAGTCTAGTCAATACCTAAATGGGTAACCGCATAGGAATACCAGCTACTCTAAGATTAGATGTGCGGTTGGTATCATATGGCCATATCACGTTGAAACACCGGGTCTCGTATTATCACCGATGTTAAGCAACGTTGAGCTTGGTCAGTACATAGATGGATGGCCGCTTGGGAATTACAGGTGCTGTAAACTTGGATATGCGATTAGTATGAAGGGCATATCATGTTGAAATACCGATTCGCAAGTTAAGCAACGTCAAGCCTTGATGTGTGACCGCATGGTAATACCAGCTACTTCGTATCATATGGCCATATCACGTTGAAACACCGTATGATCATTGAAATTAAGAAACGGTGAGCCTGGCCAGTCACTAGACCGAAATCTACGTGCTGTAAGCTTGGATGTGCGGGTGGTGTAGTGTGTAACAGCTCGGAATTGAATCGGGTTTCAATTCCACGCGGTTTTGTTATATTGACTTATGCGCAAATATTCTTGGAAAAGGTATGAATCCACCTGTTCCTCCCACAGCTATGGGTTAATTAGTAGGTCTTGTTTTGTTTTGTTTTGTTTTTTTTGTTTTTTTTTCTGGGGGGGGGGGGTATTTCAAACTGTTATTATCCCAAACAAAGCAGTAAAACGCGAAGAGTTGCAGGCTGTGGAAGAATTACGAACAGAAACATTAGCAATGAGCAGAAAGCGAAAAGAGTAATCAGGAGGACAGTAGATAGCGATTAATATTTCGTTTCAGTTTTTGCAGATTAAAGTTGACCGGAAAGCATGGAGCCGGAAGGGGGTTCCACAAGCGAGAAAAGAAACCGTTAGCATAGAACTTACGGCTACATCTCGCCAGCTCAACTGTAAATTCATGAGATCTCGACGCCAGTCTAGTACTGCGCTTAAATTCATAAAAGTCTAGGTAACATAGCGCAGAACTCATTCGAACAATTCCTGCGAAAATATTTATAAAAAAAAAAGGGACAGAGAGGCAACCTTACTGCGGTAGGTAAGTGACTGGAGCCGAACCGCTAGATCAGGACCAACAATATTGGGATTTAAGTAAATTGCTCGAAATCAATTGCTCGACAGTAAATTGCTCGAAATCAATTGCTCGAAAGGCAGATTGCTCGAAGTAATTTCGAAGCTCGAAGCACCCTGGAAACTGCACCGTCTCACGACACGTCAACGGAGATGGATATAAAAGGAGCCACAACACTCAACTTTAGCAGTCCCGATTTTTTTTCTATATTTGTTTTCTATTTCTATATCAATAATTTTGGAGATCTCGAACCCTAGTGATGGACATAACTTTGGTTTAGAGCGAAAAAGGAAAGAAGTTGTGTTTGGATGGATATCTATATACAGTGTAACCCGGATATAAGAGAGTTGTCGGGACCGGGAAAGAAGTCTCTTATATCCGGGTTTCTCTTATATCCGGGTTTTGTCTATTTTGTTTAGGTAAGTATGGCTCTAGTTTGGGACCATATAAAATCTCTCTTATATCCGCGTTTCTCTTATATCCGGGTTACACTGTATTAAGTTCATAAACAGTGAACAATAAGATTTACTGGAAATGTGAAATGTGCAAAAAAAGGAAATGCTTAGCACCTGTTTTATTTTTATTTTTTTAATCACAGGTTTCGAGCAAACTTCCTTTCGAGAAAAAGAAATAAGACCTGCTATATAAATGTAGTCGTTCTTTAATTTTAACTGTACAGTTAACAACAATAAAGTTGGATTATTTTATCTTATAGTAAATATTAGAAACAATGGAGTTTTATTTTTTTTTTTTTTTTAACCACAGGTTTCGAGCAAAATGACGTTCGAGCAATTGATAGTTCGAGAAATTATTTTTCGAGCAATTGATTTCGAGCAATTTGCTGTCGAGCAATTGATTTCGAGCAATTTACCGGATACGATAATATTGCAGATTTTTCTTTGGATTTTATCAAGGAACTCGAGGCTAGGAAATCATTATTATATGTAAAAATGTCTTGCAATCTAAACATAAATACCAATAACAAAAAAACAAAGTTTATTATAAGACCACAACGTCACTATGATAGGTGTTACGGCTGAGATTTCTATAACCAGTAGTTTTATGGGGTAGAGTTGCTCGTCCCACTTCTAATCTAATTTGCGATAAAGTAGTTCTTCGGCTAGAGTGGTTGACAGCCATAATTACAGCGCATCTATTAGCCACCAGATGGAGTGTGGAGAAGTGGTAGACTTATACCTTTCCAAGAGTATTTGTGTAAAAGCGAATGCAAAGGCCTCTAGGATTTGAACTCGACATTCCAATTCCACTTTCAGCGGCAATAAGCGCTACGATAAGCGTACACCAAAGATGAATTATAATCTAATCACAACTGAAATGCCCTTATGTGAGATATTCAGACATCCTCTTAAGACGATTACAAAGTTATCATACATTGACAGTATATGGAATTGTCTCCCTTGAACTTGAAACTATAGATGGTAGGACCTCATCATCCGCGGAATTTTACTCATACGCGGTTGGCCTACATTTCTGTGTTCATTTATTAAACTACATATACTTTGTAAAATATATTTCAAATTAGTAAAATATTAAATAAATATTTTTAAAAAGACATAATTTTGTTAATAACAAAATGTTCTCTGAGCAAGATATCCTGACAGAGCCAATCCGTTTTCATTCCCCTAGACAGGTTGCCTTCCATGGTTAGACAACTTAGTCAGCTTTGCTATTTCCTCCACAGGGAACTGTTACTTGACATCTGTTCTTCTTTACGGAATGTTGAGCGATTTCCTCAAAGATGAAGAAGAGACTTGAGGCGACGGAGATATGGTTCTACAGAAGGATGCTGAGGATATCATGGACCGAGTATGTGAGCAATGATGAGGTTTTACAGATGTTACAGACAAGGAGAAGGCTTATATTTAACATCAGGAAGAGGCAACTGAAGTTTCTGGGACACATAATAAGGAAGGAAGGCCTGGAGAATCTAATACTCACGGGTCAAATAGCGGGAAGGAGAGACAAGGAAAAGCAGTGCGAGGCATACCTGGCGAGTTTGAGGAAATGGATGATAGAACATGGTCTGGGGGAGGAAGCAAAGGGAAGGGGCTTGCTGAGAGCGGCAAGGGATAGAGGGAAGTGGAGAGTCATGGTCGCCTACGTCCTGAAAGGACGTGGCACATAAAAAAGAAAGAATGGAGAACTTCAAAAAATAGGTATGTCTGTGTTGTTCGTAGTCCTAAGAAGTTGAGTTTAGCGTCCTCGTTTTATGAGTAACATGGATGCCAGAAGAGCTCAACGACTCTGATTGGTTAGAAAATATATATCTTCTGTGCTGAAATCTGATTGGCTAGAATGATGACAAGTTTGCACCCACTTAGAGTTATATTCTTTTGGACATCGTTACTTAATGAGGACTGCGTGATTTGGAACTTTCCTATAGAGGTATTCTTAAAGTTTAAAATAACCATTTACCTGTTGAGGTATTCTTAAAGTTTAAAATAACCATTTACCTGTTGAGGTATTCTTAAAGTTTAAAATAACCACTTACCTGTTGAGGTATTCTTAAAGTTTAAAATAACCACTTACCTGTTGAGGTATTCTTAAAGTTTAAAATAACCATTTACCTGTTGAGGTATTCTTAAAGTTTAAAATAACCACTTACCTGTTGAGGTATTCTTAAAGTTTAAAATAACCACTTACCTGTTGAGGTATTCTTAAAGTTTAAAATAACCATTTACCTGTTGAGGTATTCTTAAAGTTTAAAATAACCACTTACCTGTTGAGGTATTCTTAAAGTTTAAAATAACCACTTACCTGTTGAGGTATTCTTAAAGTTTAAAATAACCATTTACCTGTTGAGGTATTCTTAAAGTTTAAAATAACCACTTACCTGTTGAGGTATTCTTAAAGTTTAAAATAACCACTTACCTGTTGAGGTATTCTTAAAGTTTAAAATAACCATTTACCTGTTGAGGTATTCTTAAAGTTTAAAATAACCATTTACCTGTTGAGGTATTCTTAAAGTTTAAAATAACCACTTACCTGTTGAGGTATTCTTAAAGTTCAAAATAACTACTTACCTGAAAAATGCTGATACCAAATATTGATTCTTTTGCGTGAGAAGGTTTTGGAAAAACAATTTTGATAGTTTTTTGTTCGAAGTCATATGAAGATACAACACCTAATAAGGTATCTGCCCAATATAACCTGCAAAAAAAATGAATTAAAAAAGCATTAAAAATAAATGACATCATCTTTCGTGAAATTCAAGGAGAATGTAACTCGCGGAACACGCTCTTTTTTTCTAATCTAAATATAATCCGAAGAAACGGAGACATGCTGAAATTAATCGACAACAGAAACGTGTGATATCATTCCTTTTATTTTAGATATAAGTCTACCATTCGTCGATGCTTAGAATATTGCTGCCACATATGATCCGGTACCCCTGCTGTTTAACTTGATCTCCTTGATACGATCCAAAGAAGAATCAGCAATATTATTAGTCCTGATCTCGCGGCTCGACTTTAGTTATTTTCCCATCACTGTAAGGTTGTTTCTCAGAGTGTTTTTTTTTTTTTTTTTTTATAAATACTTTCATCGTAATTCTTGGCTATGGTACCTAGACGTTTTTCATTTAAGCGCAGTACTAAGCTGGCGTTGAGAACTCATCAATTTACAGTTAAGCTGACGAGATATATTAGGTTGGTGCAAAAATAATAACGTAATAATGTTGTTTTTTGACGTATTTTTTAACGTCAAAAACGACATTATTACGTCATTATTCTTGCACCAACCTAATAATTATAGATTCTACGTTAACAGCTTCTTTTTCTCGCACTTCTCACTTGTGGAACTCCTTTCCGCTTCCATGTTTTACAGCTAATTCTAATCTGAAAAAATTTAAATGCGATTTCAATCACTCTCTAATGTTCCCATGATTATTGTTTCCTCTTCCCGCTCATTATTAATGTTTCTGTTCCTAATTCTTCCAACCCTGTAAACCCCTTGTGTGTTAGGGGCTTTAATGCCTTGCTTGGGGTGATACCGATTTAAAAAAAAGAGGCCTGCTTTTCAATCAATTCTCATCAAAGAGGATTATTAATACATTTTAAAATTTTAAACAATGAACCGAATTATAATTGAAAAGAACCGTCCCTTTGTAAGCAAGCAAGTTGTTTGGCTTGCGGCCATATCACGTATGGTCACCGAAGTTAAGCAACGTCGAGCCTCATCAGTACATAAATGGTTACCCACTTACAATGCACTGTAAAGTTGGGATATGCGGGTGATATGGATTACGGTCAAACAAGATCGAAACCAGATTGAAACACGATCGTCCGTTAAGCAACGTCGAGCCTGATCAGTACTTAGATGGGTGACCCCAAGCTATCGGTTCAATTGTAGATCCTTTGTCTGTAAAAATCATTATCATTTAAAAAAAAAAAGAATTGTTACAATCTAAAAATATTTTTTAAATAACTTACAAAGCATTGATAATCCGCAAAAAAAAACAAACCCCAATATTAATCATTCTTTTTATACAATTTATATTGTTCAGACTGTCGTCCTTATCTTTATTGTCTTATTCATGATGCTTCGGCTGCTGTACGCTCCGGCCTTCTTCAGGTGAAGAATTTCTTTGGAATTTCGAAACGAACCCCTTATTTACTCTACGTAGACTAAATAGATTAGTAGGGTAGATTGTTCTATTTCCACGTGTGATGCTTTTACTGGGTTTCGGTTAATTCCCTTTTAGTAACTTAACTCTCCAAATTAATTCCCTTTAGTAACTGGTTTATTTCATCAACGCTTTTAACCACTGGGCCATGTGTTCTTTGGGACATCAGTGTATGAATTTTTAGACCTAAATCTAATGTCTCAGTAATCTTTTTAACAGAACTCATATTACAATTTTTGCTATTCTTGTTTTTTTCCTTAACACTCCGTATTACTTGTTCCTATATTGTATTAATTTCTATGCTTAGTCGACTTAGTAGATTTTTGTGGTCTAACATATGTGCTGATTCTTTAAGTTTTCGTATTTTCCAGTGATGTTCTCTGCTTATTATTTCAACTTCATCTCACATAGGGCGGTGATCTTTCCCTTTCCTATATGGTCAACTATACTTGATTTTTCTATTTTACCTTGGGTTACGGCTTTACGGTGCTCCTTATCTTAAGGGGCCAACCTGTTTCTCCTTTATGTTTCTTGCCAAAGCTACATGGGATGACGTACTCACAGTCTTTAGTCACCGTCTTTATGGGAGATCTTACTCGAAAGTGGTGCGTTCGTAGTGTTGAACTACTTCTGAAGGTCGTCATGATGTTATATGGACCACAGATCTTTTTTTATCTTTTCCGATAATCTCTTCACATAAAGAAGGCCGGAGTGTACAACGGCCAAAACGTTGTAAATATGACAATAGAGGCGAGGACAAAAGTTCGAACAAGGTAAATAATGTAAATAGTTACAATACTTCATCTCAGAAATACAGACACATCCTGAAGAAGGCCGGAGTGTACAACAGCCGAAATGTTGTAAATGTGGAAATAAATATGAGGACAATAGTCCGAATAGTGTAAATCGGGTAAATAGTTACCATAGCTCATCTCAGAAATATCGACACATACTGAAGAATGCTGGAGCGTACGACGGCTGAAACGTTGTAGACGTGGCAATAAAGACGAGGACAACAGTTCGAATAATGTAAAATGTTACAATACCTCATCTCCGAAATATAAACAGATATCACTCATTATTTACTTTTTGAATTTATCCCTTGTTGCGCAAGTTGGATTACTTGTGTGTGTGTGTTTCTTTTTGTTTGTTTTTTCTGTAAAATGACAGCGAAAATCTCCTTCTGGTTTTTACCTTGTTTTAAGAGTAACTCTGCTGTGTATTTTAACATATTAAAATATATCAACGACCTTCTCAGATAAGTGGATTGAAAATTGGCCACTTCTGAGGAATTATATCATCTTTTTCATTTGACAATTCCATGTCGTCGCTTCTTAGCGCTGTATTTAACTTGCGTACTGTTCACAAATTATTACCAGCATTTTTTATATGCAAAATAGAACAAATGAAACAAAATATAACAATTTGATTCATAAAATTCTTTAATATACGTCTGTAAGAGAAACTAGAAAAAAAGTTTCATTAATAACAAAGACTGTTGTGTTAGTATGTGTTAGTATTTATTAGTACCAATGGCGGACAGGCCCACAGGGATCCCGGGAAATTTCCCGGTGGGCCCCAAAGTGATGGTCACTGATAGTAACCGAAAAAAATAAAAGTAGAAACTAAAAAAAAAGATTTTGGGGAGATTTAAATAAGGATTCTTTGACGCTATAATTTCTTTCGATGATTATCCTCAATTCCTTGTGACTGGGGCCTTTTTTACAAGTTTTCTGGGTAGACATTTTTTACCCAGTCCGCCAATGACTAGTATTGTACAGATTTCATGTGCAAATCAATTGGCGCATGGTTGGCTGGCTACAACGTTCGTTTTCGGACCATGAGTTGTTGGAATGTTATCATGGTCGATTTGTTCATCGAGGTACCTTCTTGATGTCATCGAGCTCAGGGAGAGGATCCCAGTTCGCTGAAACTTTAGAAAGTGACTGAAAACCATATTACCGTTTGACCCAAACCTGAAAACCATACACTGGCCGTGTTCAAGAATCTGATTACGCCAAACTATGCACCCTCTCCCAGAAACTGTAACTAAGATCCACTCAGTTTAGTTGCGGTACAAACCAGAGATGCGCTCAGTGGATTGAGAAATCCTCTCTAATAGGGTTTGGTTTGCCCCTCCTTGGCAGACTGGTGTACGCGGAAACGAGTGGTAGCCGGCCAGTTTCATTTTCAGATGGGGGTGTTATAAATAGCTTTAAAAATGACTTACATGTCTTTTTTAAAATCCACAAATACATGTGATGGGTGACCAAGGCTGTTATTCGTGATGAGGGTCCGTCCCGAACCGTCTAAATACGCCCATTCCACTTTCGGGTGATTACCAGAATCAGTCCAGATAAGGATGCTAAAATGAACAAAATAATTTCAAATAAATATATTTCCCAAAGGTATATCTTAAAAACATTTAAATCTTAAAAACACAGAATCTAATTTTATCGAAACATTTACTAGAATAAAATTAGAATGAAACTGGACCATAATTAAAACCTTAAATAAATTATCCCTGAGACATTTGTATTAAGATGGTGACATTTAAGATGGTGACATTTATTGTGAAAATCTTCTTCTATGTGCTGTGTCCCTTGAGGACGTTGGCGATCATGGCTCTCCACGATTTCCTATCCCTTGTAGCTCTTAATAAATTTTGTCTTTTTGTTATCTCTCCTAAACCCGGTTCTGTCATCGATTTACACAAGCTCATTCTTCTTCCATGTACCGTGTCCCTTGCGTAAGTTGGTGATCATGGCTCTCCACGATTTCCTATCCCTGGTAGCTCTTAATAAATTTTGTCTTTTTGTTATCTCTCCTAAACCCGGTTCTGTCATCGATTTACACAAGCTCATTCTTCTTCCATGTATCGTTGTGACTTCAAGTTGTATGCGAGCATGGCTCTCCACAATTTCCTGCCCTTTGTAGATCTTTGGGGAAAGGTATGAATCCAGCTCTTCTTCTCCCAGCTATGGGTTAATTAGTAAGATTTTTATCACTAAACTATTATCATCTCAAAAAAAACTTACAATCTAAAAATATTTTCTCGCTTTAAATAACCTGCAAAAGTTGATAAGCCGTAAAAACGAATCAATCAATGCAATACTAAAAGCTACAAAGGCATTTCATTTAGACTTATTTATATTTCTTGGAATATAAAGGTATAGAAACTGCCATGACCAGAAAAATGAGGGATTCTTTTATATATTATTGTTATGTAGAATTGATCTCCCACTTTATATCCATATTATAATTTCTTGTTTGTTTATCAGATTCTGATTAGGTGCGAATCCAACACTTCTCCTCTCAGCTATAGGTTAATTAGGAAGATTTGTATCAATAAATCATTTCTATCTAAAAAAAAAAATGAAAATACTTACAATCTAAAAATATTTTCTGGCTTTAAATAACCTACAAAGTGGTGATAAGACGTAAAATGATCATCATTTAAGATAATTGACAGAACATGTCAATTTTTACCTCCTTTTAAGAAGCACTAATTATTTTCTTCACAAAATTAATGATGACTTCCAGTCTCTTAATTGACCACAATTTGTACATTACCAGTTTTAAATTATCACAGTTTTCATATTTTTCTTTTCTTTATTAATTTAACGATCGTCTCCAAAGTATGCAAGCTCTAAAATTAAATAAGGCATTTTTGCTTTCTTTTAACCCCATCTCTCTCTCTCCTTCTCTCCCTCCCTATGTGTCTGTATAATTCTCTCAACTAACAAAAAAGCAACTCTAAAAAAGGAGGAAGTTCACAGGATCAGAGCCTATTTATTTGTGACTGAAAAATAGCAAAAATCATGGAGTCTCCACGCATAACTTCCGTTAAAAAAAAAAAAAAGGAACGGTGGAAAATAAAATAATTTTGTCCAATCAAAAAAATTGATACAAAAAGACTTTTAAAGTTTGCCGGCAGATAAAATGAAGTATCTGTTTGACTTCTTTTTTTTTTTTTCTTTTTTTTTTTTAGACAAATTTAGTTCCCGAGAAAAGGCGTGTATCTGTGCTCAGGAAGGGACAACTCAACACCGCTAACTCAACACCACCGACTCAACACCGCCGACTCAACACCGCCGACTGAGCGCCGAGACAACTCAGAATCCGACACAACTCAGGACCCGAGACAATTCAGACATAAAAATATAGAATTTCAATTTACTTTATCAAAAAATAAATTACATTATGATTTACTTCATAAAAATACGATTTAATTCATGAAAAATAATTAAAAACGTGTGTTTCATTGAATTATTTTTATATATCAATTTACTTTATTAAAAAATAAATTTACTTTATTAAAAGTAACAAAAAAACAAAACAACTGGGTCATGTTTTGCTTAATGACTTTTCAAGTGCATTATTTAAACAAAACTATTCATTAATGACGGTTTTAATCCTTGATAAATTACTTTTATTTTGTTTTAAAAAGAAATTATGTTTTTCTGCTGCTGAGTTATCTCGCTCCTGAGTTGTCCCAAAGGCTCAGTCGGCGATGTTCAGTCGGTAGCGTTGAGTCGGCGGTGTTGAGTTGTCTTGCACCTATCTGTTCTAGTTCATAATAATGATTTCTCTTTGAATTCCAGTACATACCAATGGAAGAAGATACAGATGAAGAAAACACTTGGAGTGACAGAGATGTTGTTCTACCTACAAATGCTGAGAATGCCATGAATAGGTCCTCAGAAGTACATGAACAATAAAGAACATTCTGCTAACAATCAGAAAGAGACAACGGAAAATTCTGGGACAGGTAATGAAAAAAGAAGGCTTGGAGAATTTAATACTCACCAAAACATTTTGTAAACATGTCAAAAAAGATGAAAATTATTAGTCATTTTCCTCCCGTCATAACTTAGTTTCCCTGTGCCTTTTCTATAAATGCTTTCAGGGTCATTGTTTCGACGAGCTTTCCAGTTTGCTACGTAGATTTATGAATTTAAGCGCAGTACTAGATTGGCGGTAAGGTCTCATCATTTTTATAGGTGAAATGGCTGGATGTAACCGTTCTCTCGTACTTCACGCTTGTGGAACTCTCTCCCAGTTTCTTGTTTCCCAGTCAATTTTGATCTTCAAAAGGTTAAATGCAATATCAATCGCTATCTTCTGTCTTCTTAATTACTGCTCTTTTATTTTCCTCTCTTCTTAATATTTTCTCGAATTCTCTCACATTCAGTAACACCTTGTATCTTAGTGGCTTTATTGCCTTGCTTTTAGTGAAATGTATTTGATTTTTTTTAAAAAAAAAAAAGCAAACAGAAGACAAGAGAGCAGAGGAAAGCGGCGAGGACTTTAATTGACAGGTTTGATCAAGTGACTAGAGGAACAAGTATAACAAACACAAAAATGGGTCACAAAAGGGCAAGTTTTGCTGATTACAATAAGAAGAAGGAAAGCTGTCGGGAACCTTGGTCACCACCGTCCTAAAGAGATATAGCACGTAAAGAAAGAAAGAGATGTAATGGTACGCTAAAAACAATAACAAATAAAGTCCACTTGTTTACCTTCTACCCGGATGAACAGCAATGCCAAGAGGATTTTCCAGAGCTTCGTCAATAAGAACTTGTTGATACATTCCATCTTCTCTAGCCACATTGATTGTCTTGTGAAGGCTGTCCGTCCAATAGAGATTGGAAGACACCCAGTCTAATGCGATTCCTATTAAAAACAAAATGGTTACACTTATGTTCTGTAGGTGGAAAATGCTTAGATTTTATCAATTTGGCGAGAAATCTTTTGATTAATAATTATCCTTAAAAACGTTTCAGTTGCATTTTATTGACGCTGGCCTCGTTACATTAGGTCTTGATGCCTCAATACAATCATTTTTCTCAAGACAAGCGACGTTTATACACGGACTTGTAATTCTTAAAAATCTTTTTATACTTGGATACAATTTTTAAACATTAAGACACACATATCATCACGCTCTTTTCTCATTTTCGAATAAATTCTCAATATTTTAATATTTATTCTCACAAGCAATATCATCAATAATAAGCAATATCATCAATAATAAGCAATATCATCAATCGATTGTAACAAATTAAAATTCAGTAAATACAACTTATTATTACTTAATTGCAAACATTGAGTTAAAAATTCTCGTTGATAATAAATATTTCTTTCACACATGAATATTTTCCACCCTACAACTCCTTTCCCACAAACGAAGTGTTATGCGCCTTTCTCTACTTTATCGCTATTTCCACAGTGTGTTTTCTGACGAGCTTTCATCGTTGGTGGCACCAGGCCTCACCTTTGCAACAAGGATCCACCATGCCGTACACAAGGATGAATCATCCTCATTTCCCTCTGTATTCCATTAGTAAGGAGGAAGTTCTACTCGGATTGCTTCTTCCCAAGATCTTCTGCTTTGTTGAACAGACTCCGGCGAGGATTGTTTCCCAATCATTCAGTGTTGACCTGTTCAAGTCTAGCGTTGTTGTAGCATACCTACGGACGATAATAGGTATGTCCCCATTGACATAAATACAATATTAAATACTGTATGTTGGTCTGCAGTCGGAGATTCGTCTCCATTTGTGCTGGTCAAATTCTCTGCCTCCGGGCAGAGAAGATCCCCAGACGAGGGTATGTCGAAGGGTAGAGTCTCATCTCGGGAAAAAAATATCCGACCCCGTTTTATATGTGGTCTACGGGGAATTTTTGGCCGAGCCTACAGGCTCGGATACCCCACATTAAATTCGGCCTTGTGCCACATCTGACTGTGTGGGGCGGTTGGTAGATATCCTGCAGTTGGAGATTCATTGTCGAATTCATTTGACTCACTTCTAGCAGTTGAATACTTTTTCTACGCGCTCTGGCGAATCTTATATGTGGTGTTCTTGTCCTAAGTATTAGGTTGGTGCAAAGATAATGTCGTTTTTTCACATATGTTACTATGTGAGAAAACGACATTATTTTTGCACCAACCTAATATTAACGTTCATTACCAACCTTCGTTTGATTATTCGATTGAATAACATTCCCTAGGTTACAACAAGCGTTGACCGTTATCTTTTCTACATGGCCCTATGAACTTCGCTTCTTGCCTTTTATTACGCTTATCCAACAATACACAGTAAGCCTCTACCTTGAGTAGCTCTTGGGCCTTATATTAGGTGAACCTTAGTATAAAAATAGTATATTTCCCCCTTTAAAGATACCATCACTTATATAAATCTAATCACTTCATAGATAGCATTCATTGGGTGATTATAAGAGTTAAATCTATCAGAATTATAAGAGCTAAATCTATAAAAATTATCGGAGTTAAAGCTATAAGAATTATGTGTTAGACTTGAATTAAAATTATTTATCTAGTACAAAATATGATAATCTTTTTAGATGAATTTCTGGATTGAGGTGTTATCGTTATTTACATGAAGACTATTGCCCTCATCTTTGTTGTTGTTATCACAATACCTTTCGGTCGTTTTGCTCTCCGGCATTCATCAGGTGTCCAAAATTCCCTGTAGGTTACCCGGATCGTCATATACCTGATGAAGACCGGAGGTCACAACCGCCGAAACGTTGTAACAACAACAACAAATATGAGAAAAATTAGTCTGCATATAAATAATATAAATAACCATATTCTTTTAGTAATATTTCAAGATTCGATAATCTTTTTAATAATAGTTATACAGCGAAAGGTATGATAATCTTTTAGGAATATTTATACAGTGAAAGAATCAATTTTAATAAAACTTATAAAGTGCAAGATTCAATAATATTTTAAGCAATATTTATTCAGCGCAAGATACGATAATCATTTTAATAATAATTATACAGTGAAAGGAACGATAAACATTTTAATAAACCTTATATAGTGCAAGATTCGTTAAACTTTTTAATAATATTTATACAGTGCAATTACAATATTTTTTAATAATATTTATACAGTGAACGATACGATAATCTTTTTAGCATTATTTATAAAGTGTTAGGTACAATAATTGTTTTAATAAAATTTATATAGTGCAAGATTCGATAATCATTTTAGTAATATTTATATAGTGTAAGATAGTATGATGATTTTTCTTAATATTGATGCGGATCTAAAAGCTAACTAACATCTACTTACCTTGAACTATTCCGACCCCACCGACGATGTTCTCCAGGGGAGCATCATATTCCATTCGCACCCGGTTGATCCATTTATCTGTGTTGTTTGTCGAGAAATATAAAGTATCCGACTTTGCGTGCATACCAAGGGCCAAGTAGCCTTTGCTGTCCAATAAAAAACATTGGTTGTTTAAAGTGACATTGTTTATGTTCATATCAGCCAGATTGGCAGGGAAATGGCAGATGCCCTCATGGATAGAATAGACATGATATGGTTGCCGGAATTGGGAGTATTCTGAAAATTAAGAAAAAAAAAACATATATTCTTTAAGAAATTGTCTTTTATTAGGTTGAGGCAAATATGAACAAAATTCATTAAAATTTAAAGCATCATTTTGCAGTGATCAAAATAGTTTTCGTAGCTTTTTATGAACCTACACCGCTCTCCAGTTAACTGACATATTCACATTCCTTCTTCTTCTTCTTCTTCTTCTTCTTCTTCTTCTTCTTGCTCTCCTCTTCCTTCTTCCATGCCACTCAAACTCTTCTTGCTCTCTTTCTATTCTTCCATGTGACTCCTTCTTGCTCTCATTCTTGTTCATGCTCTCCTTCTTTTCCTTCTTTCATGCCACTCTTTCTCGCTCTCCTTCTAATGTTCCACGTCACTCTTCTCTTCTTCTTCTTCTTCTTGCTCTCCTCTTCCTTCTTCCATGCCACTCTTTCCCGCTCTCCTTCTAATCTTCCACGTCACTCTTCTCTTCTTCTTCTTCTTCTTGCTCTCCTCTTCCTTCTTCCATGCCACTCTTTCCCGCTCTCCTTCTAATCTTCCACGTCACTCTTCTCTTCTTCTTCTTCTTGCTCTCCTCTTCCTTCTTCCATGCCACTCTTTCCCGCTCTCCTTCTAATCTTCCACGTCACTCTTCTCTTCTTCTTCTTGCTCTCCTCTCCCTTCTTCCATGTTACTCAAACTCTTCTCTTTCTCTTTCTAATCTTCCATGTCACACCTTTTCTTCTTCTTCTTCTCTTTTCTTTTCTTCATCTTCATCTTTCTCTTCTTTTTTCTTCTTCTTTCTCCTCTTCTTTCTCTTCTTTTTCTTCTGCTTCTCCTTCTTTCTCTTTTTCTTCTTCTTTTTCTTCTTTTTCTTGTTTTCTTCCTCTTCTTCTTCTTTTTCTTCTTCCGCGTCCCTTGAAGAGGTTGGCTATCATAACCCCACCTCTCTCTGTTCTGCCATCCATTTATACAAAGTGCTTAGTTAGGTAACCTGGTGTTCCCCTCTGTACCTCTTGCCTTCAATATGTCATGTGAGTGTTAAATTCTCCAAGTCCCCTTTCTTCATTATGTACCTTAGAAATTCCAGCTGTCTCTTTTGACATTAAGTATGTGTTCTTTTTGGTTCTATTTTTCCTATAACCATACTGATTTTTTACTGTTTGATTAAAGGTTTCTATAGAATGTGTCGAAGTTATGACCTGGTTTCAAGACTGTAAACGAGCGCGCATCCTGTCGCAATATACGACCACCATCCTCTTTAGGATCATAAAAAAAACCCTTTGAAGCTATTGTCAACAAGAATGTTGTTAATTACCTCAACACGAAAAACCTCCTGAGAGACAAGCAGTACGGATTTCGACCGGCTCGATCCACTGCTGATATCCTGTCATTACGCACAGAATCAGCGCGGTATTAGAAAATAAATATATCACGAGGACGATCGCCTCAGATATATGGAAACCCTTTGATGAGGTGTGGCAAGGAAGGGTGCTCTCCAGCTCTGAAATCACCGAAAGACTTTACTTAATTATCAAGTCTTTCCCAAAATGTAGGACCATTAATATCGTCGTTAATCGCCAGCTTCCCGATTCCCATGAGATCAACGCAAGCCGTCCACCAAAGGCTCGCCTCTCGAACTAACCCTTTATATTAATGAACTGCCTATGAGCATACAACCGATATTTAGCGACTATCTATGCAGTTGATACAGTGGCATATGGATGCACCTCCAAATGTCTACATGAACGAGGTTTCTTGGGCTAATAAAGATGGCTTCTGAAATTGTTAGGGGAAGATCGAAACAGCGAATAAACTACTTAACGAGCTTGTGTAACCGGGTGGCAGAACAAGAAATAAAATAGATAATATGGTGGAAACACTACTACAACTCTTAATATTAGCAACGAAAGTTTGGACGTTGTGGAGAGTCACTATCATTCATGTCCTGAAGGGACACGGCACACAAAGGAACAACATTCTAACGTACACTATTCAATGAGAATAAGATATAACGCTAAAAAGGAATATATATGCAGAACCGGACAGGAAGCTGTGGAGAGTCATGATCGCCTACGTCCTGAAGGGAGACGACACATAAACAAACAACATTTTAACGTAAACAATTAAATGGGAATAAGGTATAACACTAAAAGTTAATATATGTGCAAAACCGGATAGGAAGTTGTGGAGAGTCATGATCACCCACGACCTAAAGTGATACGGTACATAAACAAACAACATTTTAACGTAAACTATTCAATGGGAATAAAGTATAATGCTAAAATGGAATATATGCAAAATCGGATAGGAAGTTGTGGAGAGTCATGATCGCCCACGTCCTGAATGGGACACGACACACAAACGAACAACATCCTAATGTAAAATATTCAATGGGAATTTAGATATAATGCTAAAAGGCAATACATATGAAACCTCTATAATGCTTCCCATCATCCCGAAATGTGAGAGTTAAGCTAGAATTGATTTTTACGACTTATCAACCCTTTGTTGGTTATTTAAAACTGAAACATATGTTGGATTATAAGAATAAATCTAATTTTTGCTGGTGAATATTACATTAACATTTTTTTTTTTTGTGATAATGATTTTTCCAAATACAGTTCCTACTATTTAACCTTCATGTGGGGGCTTAGATTAAATAGATTCATATTTTTCACAAGTGTATTTGTGCGTAGGTTAATACAATGAACTCAGTTGGAAATCGAACTTGACATTCTGCCTTCTCATTTCGAGTCGCTTTCATTACACCATCCACACATCCAAGCAATGAAGTATGACAAATTGGAAGAGAATTCATTCTTCTTTAGAATTATTGTCTTTTGAAAAGTCCTGGAAAAGCAAGTGCTAAATGTATTTAAATTCTTCAGAATTCAAAGAATCTGCAAAGTAATCAATCCTGACCTGACATCTCGATTCCAGTTATTTCTCGCACCGGTGACATGGCTTCCCTACGACTTTTCTATAAATATTTTCATGGCAATTGTTCTGATGAGCTCAACTCCTTGATATATCGACAGCATGAACTTAAACGTACTACTAGATTGGCAATTAGGTCACTTTTTCTGCTTAATTAGCTAGTTTAACCGTACGTTCTGTTCTAATTTAATAGGATTTTTCTCTTGAATTATTACCTCTGGAACTCTCTTACGGTTTTTTGCTTCTCTGCTACTTAGAAACTTGAAAAAATTTAATCAACGCCAATCACTATCTTCTGTCTTCATGAAACCTGTTCATTTATTGTCCTTTCTCCTCACTAAAGTCTTCTCATTCTCTTTCACTCCCAGTAACACCCTCGATTCTTAGTAGCATTATCGCCATCTTCTGTCTTCTTGCAACTTGTTCTTTTATTGTCCTTTCTCCTTACTAAAGTCTTCTCATTCTTTTTCACTCTCAGTATTCCCTCGAATCTTAGTGGCATCATCGCCATCTTCTGTCTTGTTGCAACCTGTTCTTTTATTGTCCTTTCTCCTCACTAAAGTCTTCTCATTCTTTTTCACTCTCAGTATTCCCTCGAATCTTAGTGGCATTATCAACTTGTTATGCTATGCTAGGCTTTGAAACCCTCTTTAGTAGGACTCGCATAGAATTAAATAAGATATGGGAGCCGCCATACAGAGAAAGACAGACAAAACCTGACAGGCAGCAGCAGTTGCAGCCTAATCAGCAGCCAAAGTTAGGTTTAAGGCACTATGTTTACTCCAATAAGTTTACTCCTACGTGTAAAAGCGTTGGTTTGTGAATTTGTTGACTCAGCAGAAAAAGGCGAGCAATAACTGAACAGAACTAAATAAAAATATGAACTAGACGATATATTCGTCGATATGAGCAGTGGAACGAAAACAGTCTACACCCCGTAGATTAAATAAAGTGTTTAGTTCAGAATTCCCTGTAGGTTACCCAGATTGATATACACCTAAGGAAGGCCGGAGGATATAACAATATACACCTAAAGATGTCCTTAAACTATTTATATTTGGACTATTGTCCTCATGCCTACACATGAGCAGTGGAACGAGAACAGTCTACTCCCCGTAGAATAAATAAAGTTCAGAATTCCCTGTAGGTTACCCAAATCGGTCGATATACACTTACAGAAGGCCGGAGGACACAACGCCGAAATGTTGTTATAAAAACAACAAAAATGAGGAGAATAGTCCGAATATAATGTAAAAATAATGTAAATAATCATACACTCTATCTTCTCACAATCAATAATCCTTTCCTCACGCTTTCCATTCCTACACTATCTTTTATATTCTTAGGATATTTTAAAGTTTAAAATTAACAAATTCAAAAATTACCTGTACAATTTTTATGGTCGTCATTTAATTTATACCCTTCACTGCAGTGACAGGCGGGACCCTTGATCGGATCATGAATGCAAAAATGCTCACACTCCAGGGCTTCACACATATCTAAAAAGCAAAATAAAAAATAAAATTAAATTTTAAGGTTAAATCATTTCTTTTGTAAATATTAAGCCGAGTTATAAATAAGTACCGTTTTTGAAACAATTCTAATAACAAATACATCGACTTTACTAACCATACGTAAGAATTAACAGTTGCCACAATTGCTTGTCTTTTGTATCTCCTAGTAAAGTTAGTTTTTTTTTTTTCTATCTCCCCTAATCACTATTCTGCCAACCATTTATACAAGCTAGTTAGGTCGGTCATGTGCAGCTTATCTCTGTCCTTCTTGCTTTCAATTTGTCCTGTGAGTGTCAAATTTTCCAAGTCGCTGTCCTCCTCATTATATACCCTAGAAATTGTAACTGTCTCTTTCTGATTGGACAACGGTTCTTTTTGTTTCCATTTTCCCTAAAACTTCGGCATTTCTCACATGTTCAATCCATGTTATTTTCAGCATCCTTCTGTAGAACCATATTTCTGTTGCTGGAGTATATTCTTCAACTGTAATAAGATTGTCCAGCATTCACTGCTATATAGGACGATCGATATTACATAAAAATTCAGTACTTTTTCACTATTTTTAATTTCTTGTTTCTTTATACTTTGCTTGGCTTTTGGAAGGCATAATTCGCTATTCCAACGCACCTTTGCTCTTGCTTGATTTTCGTATCTTCAATTTGTAATTTACTATTTCTTTCGCTGACATACCATAGATTCTATCTTCTTACAATTGATGCTTAGTCCTTTCTTCTCGCTTTTCTTTAGTGTCTTCTTTAGCAGTTCCTGCAGTTGCCTTCCTGTCCCACCTGCATAGCTAATGTCAAGTTTTTAGCCGCCAATAATGAATCCTTGTAGAACTTCTAATCCGAAATACAAAATTCTATTACAATACAGACAGACATAAGTAAATGAGCTAACCGGTTATCGCTCTTCACTTATCAGAGCTCGATCGATGCGAATAAATAAAGTTGCTGTGCACATCGACTACAACGGTACTAGTAAAATTAACATTTGAGGAAACATTCGACATTCAAAAAAGGCGTAACTCGAGAAACACAGGCTGCTCGAGTTACGGTTTTCGTCATTCCCTGTTCATCAACGTGTAGCATCTGGTCTCCTTGTCTTCAATGATAATTGTCATATCTGCCGTTTGCTTATAAGGAAACACTCAGCTTTCTTTGACCGAGCAGTCAGTGCTACATGCATTTTGCCTTTCTTCACGGCCTAGCTATCAAAATGTAGGTAATCTAATAGGTAATACGCAGAGTAATCTTGTTGTGGTCGCTGACTACTTTCGTATTCGACTAACTGTCGTCCGACATCGACTAGTATTTAGTCACCCCCCACGAGGTCATCATGTGGCACAAGGCCGGTTTAACGTGGGATTTCCGAGCCCGTGGGATCGGCCAAAAATATACCCTTTGAACCCGTATAAACGGGTTCAGGGTCGGTTTACCTCCCCGAAAGAGACTGTGCCCTTCGGCGTAGCCTCGTTCGGGTTCCTCCCCGCACGAAGGCAGAGATTTCAACCGTTCAGCCGGTCGTCCGACTTCGACTAGTATTTAGTCACCCCCACCCACGAGGGTATCATGTGACACAAGGCCGGTTTAACGTGGGAACTCCGAGCCCGTCGGCTCGGCCAAAAATATACCCTTTGAACCCGTATAAACGGGTTCAGGGTCGGTTTACCTCCCCGAAAGAGACTGTGCCCTTCGGCATAGCCTCGTTCGGGTTCCTCCCCGCCCGAAGGTAGAGAGTTCAACCGTTCAACCGGTCGTCCGACATCGACTAGTATTTAGTCACCCCCCCACCACGAGGGTATCATGTGGCACAAGGCCGGTTTAACGTGGGATCTCCGATCCCGTGGGCTCGGCCAAAAATATGCCCATTGAACCCGTATAAACGGTTTACCTCCCCGAAAGAGAATCCGCCCTTCAGCGTAGCCTCTTTCGGGTTCCTCCCCGCCTGAAGGCAGAGAGTTCAACTGTTCAGCCGGTCGTCCGACATCGACTAGTATTTAGTCACCCCCCCACAAGGGTATCATGTGGCACAAGGCCGGTTTAATGTGGGATCTCCGAGCCCGTGGGCTCGGCCAAAAATATGCCCTTTGAACCCGTATAAACGGGTTCAGGGTCAGGGTCAGGTTTACCTCCCCGAACGAGATTCCGCCCTTCGGCGTGGCCTCCTTCGGGTTCCTCCCCGCCTGAAGGCAGAGAGTTCAACTGTTCAGCCGGTCGTCCGACATCGACTGACCCTCGTTTCTCTTACTACTTCTACTTATATTAGGTGGGAGAGCCTATTAACTATAGAATAGGTGTGTTTCACCATAACACTGAATAAGGAGACATTCATCATTCATTGACCGAGCAGTCAGTGCTACGAGAGTTACCCTTTTCTTCACTACCTGGCGATCAAAGTGTAGTATGTGTTCTGATCTCTGATTTTAAGGGTAATATTAGCTGTTTTCCTTCAGTCTTCATTGACCCAGCAGTGCTGTTGTCGTTTGAAATTTATAAAATCTTTCAGAAAAATAGGTTTCTCAACCCCAGTAGCTCTTATCGCTTTTTCCAGTATTTTCAAGCCTTGCAAAAGAATTTTTTCATATCCTGGAAAAGCAATGAGTTTGTATATTGTTGTGACCAAGTTATTGGATAAGAAATAAAACAAGATGTTGCAGATAAATAGTGTATTGAACAGTAAATACGACAGAAGTGTGTTAAACGACTTAGAAGTGTGTCGTTTGAACAACGTTCAGTCTATATCACTGTTATATCCAGTTATCCCCACGAGGGCACATGTGGTACAAGGCTGAGCTTAACGTGAGTATCCGAGCCCGTAGGCTCGGCCAAAAACTTCCGTAGAACCCGCATAAACGGGTTCGGGTCCGTCTACCCCCGCCGGACGAAACTCTGCCCTTCGGCACAGCCTCGTCCGTGTTCCTCTCTGCTCAAGGCAAAGAGTTCGACAGGAGCTGTGCACAGTCACAGCCTCGGTAGAACAGTTTAGATCACTGTTCCTCCGAGGCTTACTTTTCCTACTAACTTTATAGTAAGTGGAAGAGTCCACAATATCCTCATTAGAAGGAGGACTTCGCAATATATATCTAAATGGTTAATGTATGTATACTTCAAAACGTGCGTCGTATATGCAAAAAAAATGCAGTATTTAAGATTTCATTAGACAAAGAATGAATTGTTGGATGTATTAATCTTTCAAAACATATATTTTATACACCACGAAGATTACATTTGCTGTTGTCAATCGTAATATTAGCCATTTCCTTATAAGGAAATTTTTGCCATTCATTACTATTCTGGTTGTTGAAACGGCTAACATTGTCATTATCATTATATGTTTATATACGTCAGAAAGTCCTCTTTATGGATTTTAAAACATTTTAAAAGTAATTTTTGTCTTGCACATGTTTTTTAACCTAGAAAATATGAGAGGTTTTATCGACATACCCTGCATAGTTAATAATCACATGTGAAAACCTAATAATATTAAAAAAGTTAGAAGATAGATAGATAGATAGATAGATAGATAGATAGATAGATAAACCTAGTGAGCCAGACAAACCTACCCTGTGCGATTTTTTCGACAGACTTTCATGTGTCAAGCTCTTTCTTTTTTTAAAACCTTTTTTTCCCTCGAGATTGATTTGATTATTGGCAAATCAAAAATTCGAAGGTTTTTCGAAACGAGTATAGTTACCTATATTCGTATATATATATATATATATATATATATATATATATATATATATATATATATATATATATATATATATATACCATCTTAATGACATAAAAATCACTTTATAACAACACAGTTTACCACTAGTAACAGATTCAAATCCTCCGAAATAAGATATATGCTAAACAATACCAAAATCCTCTACAAAAACAAATGCAAAAAACGCTTACAAAATCTTGAAGCCATCATAATTAAAAAACCAACATAAATAAAATAGCATTTAATACCAGCAGAAATATCTTAAACATATTTAATAACTAATCCTCCAAATAATAAATACCACCCCCTCCCAATTGCCAATGAACTAATCCAATAACACTGCCTAAATACCCAAAAAATTATCTATAAAACTAAAATAAGAAACAAATTAATTTAAAACCAAAACATACAGCCATGATGACGGTTGACGACAACAAAACATCAAGTAGAGTCTCTTTTCAACAGCCCAAATATAAAAAAAACACTTGCGAGAAAGGAAGAAAAAACAGAAAAAAAGAATATGGCTCCATCGTCTTTAATAACACATAACTCAATATATATATGCATGTATGTGTGTGTGTGTGTGTGTGTGTGGTCATTTGATTTACTGTTTTTCACATTTCACTGTGTCGGGTTAAACAATTTATCTTGCTAGAATCTATCTTACATATAAGTCTATCATTCATCCTTGGTTTGACTATTGCTGCCCTATCAGTATCCTGCGATATATTTAGACATCTTACTTATTATAAAACGCAGATTGTGTGTGTGTGTGTGTGTGTCTGTACGTTTATATATTGGATCGGATTTCCTACATTTTTCAACCGATTTCAACAAAACTTCACAGGAATACGTAAAATTACCTTGCGGTGGTTCTGACAGCGCCAAAAATTGGAAAAACACAATTGTTTTTGCACGAAATCAATTTGAAAACACGATTAAGAGGCATCACGAGAATGAAAGGGGGACAACTCATATCGAGTTATACTTATTATAAAACCCAGGTTGTTTGTGTGCGTGTGTGTTCGTTTATATATGGGATCGGATTTCCTACATTTTTCAACCGATTTCAACAAAACTTTTTTTAGGTAGTGTTTCTTATTGTCTTGCATACTATTTTCTTTATTTTTACATTCAGAATGCTTTAAAAATTCCATTTACAAGACAATTGTTTATAATAAAATTCTATTCAATCGGTAGACTCATAACAATTGAAAACAATGTTTGTGTTTGAGTTTGGGTTTGACGAATTCGTAAAAAAAACAAACAATAATAATTAAGACATGCGTGTCCGTCAACCTTAAACAATAATTTTTGTCAATTTTATTTTTCAGTCTTTATGATGGTCGATACTTGATCTATCTCTTACTGTTATATCCCCGGGCAACGCCGGGCTCTACTGCTAGTTCTTGATAAAATTCAAAAAAGAATCTGCAATATTATTGGTCCTGACCTGGCATCTTCAGTCCCTTTCCCACCGCCGTAATGTAACTTCCCTGTGCCTTTTCTATAAATAATTTCATGATAATTGTTCCGACGAACTCTCTCTATGGTACCTAGACATTATGAATTTAAGCGCAGGACTAGATTGACAGATAGGTCTCATTATTTTAAAGTTGAAATGTAAAATAACCGTAAATTGTATGCTAACGCACTTCTCGCTTATGGAACTCTCTTCCCGCTTCTTGATTTCCTGTCAACGTTGAACTTCAAAAATTTAAATGCAATGCCAATCATTAATATTTGTATTCTTAAATCTTATTCTTTTATTGTTTTCTCTCCTCAATAATATATTTCAGTCATATTCCCTAACAATCAGTAACCCCACTTGCGTCTTAGTGGCTTCATTGCCTTGCTTGGCATTAAATTTATTAAAATGCAATTAATTTAATAGATAATTGGTTATTTACCAGAATTTCCAGGCTGTGTAGATTTGTCAAACATGATAATCCCATAGGGCATGTTACCCAGGTGATAATTTACTAAACTTTTTCCACTCACTTTGTTATAAACTTTCAAGTGACCTTCACTCTGTTCTGTCACGAACAGATAATTCTGAAAATAAAATAAAAAAAGATTAAGATATATACAACTATAATAACATGAATTGCAGGGAGAATTCTAAATATACAATATAGGTGTGATGGAAATCACTGCTTCCGCAGATTAAATAGACTTACAATGGCCAAAGCTAATTAAAATCCAATAATGTGTTTCATTGTTCAGGCAATACGAGGCATGTTCGCTCAGAGTAGCGTTGGGTATTTTTTTTTTTTTTTTTTTTTTATCACAATGACAAGAAATTTTTTACTTTTAGAAGTTTGGTTAATAACTAACGAACGTACAATGATAGCCTGTACAGTGATAAAAAATGGTGCACCGCCACCAACAGCTAAGACATAACACTTTGGATGCAGATCCGTTGGTCTCACAAAAATATATATATATATATATATTTTTAAAAAAAATTTAAAAGTATATATATATATATATATATATATATATATATGAATGATCGAAATAAAAGTATAAAACTTTTAGAAAAATGTACAATAAAATTATAAATTATTTTATTGTACATTTTTCTATGTTAATTTTAAATTAAATCTCCCGTTGAAGCCTGAAGAGCGGGAGCGAAACCGGTTGCTTCGCCCGTTTTTAGGATGTTGAGTAATATTGTTTTACACTTTTATTTCGATCATTAAATTTTGTACCTACAAAAATATCTTTAAATATATATATATATATATTATATTATATTATATTATATATTATTTTATATGCACAGTACTTATTGAAAAGTATCCAATATCTGTCATAGAACTAATAAATTCAATCGTATGGATGAGGGAAATTCTCCTCTGTGTTCGTTTTGGTGTGTGTGTATATATATATTACTTCTAGCGTTATTATAGTGAATACTTCGAGTTTGAAAAGGACATCACAATGTTATTTATTAAACAATGTTTATTACGTCTCTGTCCTGTGCATTCGATTTCGTCTTGGTTAGCTACCGTTTTTGCTATACAAAAATGCTTTACTTTTGGAAAAAAGCATTTTTTTCTTTTGTTTCCTGTATATATAATATTGACAGATGTCAATATTTCTGAAAATAAAATTGTAGAAACCTCTCAGTTCGTATTTAAACCAACAAATATTGGTCTGCTTATTGAGAAATACAATTTTTGCAATAACAATCAGACCCTAAGTCTTTACAAACAACACAATTGAATATACCAAGACCAACAAAATTTTCATCAAATCATTTAATAAACTAACAGCCTGAAATAAAACCTTCGTGACCATAAGAACTATGGTTAATCAAAACTCGGCTCGGTGGCAAGGATCAAAGTGTAGTATCTGCGCTTTGTGAGCTTCCGAGTCGGGTTTTCTGTCGAACTCTCTACTGCAGAGAGGAACTCGGAGGAAGCTTTGCCGAAGGGCAAGGTTTCCGTCGGGGAGGTAGACAGGACCTGAACCCGTCTAGGCGGGTTCAAAGGTCATATTTTTGGCCGAGCCTACGGGCTTGGAAATACCCACATTAAACCGGCCTTGTGCCACATTTAATCCTCGTGGGGGGATTGATAAATACTACCATAAGAACTATGGTTCTTCAAAACTCGGCTCGGTGGCAAGGATCAAAGTGTAGTATCTGCGCTTTGTGAGCTTCCGAGTCGGGTTTTCTGTCGAACTCTCTACTGCAGAGAGGAACTCGGAGGAAGCTTTGCCGAAGGGCAAGGTTTCCTTCGGGGAGGTAGACAGGACCTGAACCCGTCTAGGCGGGTTCAAAGGTCATATTTTTGGCCGAGCCTACGGGCTTGGAAATACCCACATTAAACCGGCCTTGTGCCACATTTAATCCTCGTGGGGGGATTGATAAATACTACCATAAGAACTATGGTTCATCAAAACTCGGCTCGGTGGCAAGGATCAAAGTGTAGTATCTGCGCTTTGTGAGCTTCCGAGTCGGGTTTTCTGTCGAACTCTCTACTGCAGAGAGGAACTCGGAGGAAGCTTTGCCGAAGGGCAGGGTTTCCTTCGGGGAGGTAGACAGGACCTGAACCCGTCTAGGCGGGTTCAAAGGTCATATTTTTGGCCGAGCCTACGGGCTTGGAAATACCCACATTAAACCGGCCTTGTGCCACATTTAATCCTCGTGGGGGGATTGATAAATACTACCATAAGAACTATGGTTCTTCAAAACTCGGCTCGGTGGCAAGGATCAAAGTGTAGTATCTGCGCTTTGTGAGCTTCCGATTCGGGTTTTCTGTCGAACTCTCTACTGCAGAGAGGAACTCGGAGGAAGCTTTGCCGAAGGGCAAGGTTTCCTTCGGGGAGGTAGACAGGACCTG
The DNA here is from genome assembly GCA_963932145.1 of Acanthosepion lycidas. NCBI lineage: Eukaryota > Metazoa > Mollusca > Cephalopoda > Sepiida > Sepiidae > Acanthosepion > Acanthosepion lycidas. Next base: position 90,901,299 of record OZ010592.1, on the reverse strand, counting down.
AACCCGTCTAGGCGGGTTCAAAGGTCATATTTTTGGCCGAGCCCACGGGCTTGGAAATACCCACATTAAACCGGCCTTGTGCCACATTTAATCCTCGTGGGGGGATTGATAAATACTACCATAAGAACTATGGTTCTTCAAAACTCGGCTCGGTGGCAAGGATCAAAGTGTAGTATCTGCGCTTTGTGAGCTTCCGAGTCGGGTTTTCTGTCGAACTCTCTACTGCAGAGAGGAACTCGGAGGAAGCTTTGCCGAAGGGCAAGGTTTCCTTCGGGGAGGTAGACAGGACCTGAACCCGTCTAGGCGGGTTCAAAGGTCATATTTTTGGCCGAGCCTACGGGCTTGGAAATGCCCACATTAAACCGGCCTTGTGCCACATTTAATCCTCGTGGGGGGATTGATAAATACTACCATAAGAACTATGGTTCATCAAAACTCGGCTCGGTGGCAAGGATCAAAGTGTAGTATCTGCGCTTTGTGAGCTTCCGAGTCGGGTTTTCTGTCGAACTCTCTACTGCAGAGAGGAACTCGGAGGAAGCTTTGCCGAAGGGCAGGGTTTCCTTCGGGGAGGTAGACAGGACCTGAACCCGTCTAGGCGGGTTCAAAGGTCATATTTTTGGCCGAGCCTACGGGCTTGGAAATACCCACATTAAACCGGCCTTGTGCCACATTTAATCCTCGTGGGGGGATTGATAAATACTACCATAAGAACTATGGTTCTTCAAAACTCGGCTCGGTGGCAAGGATCAAAGTGTAGTATCTGCGCTTTGTGAGCTTCCGAGTCGGGTTTTCTGTCGAACTCTCTACTGCAGAGAGGAACTCGGAGGAAGCTTTGCCGAAGGGCAAGGTTTCCTTCGGGGAGGTAGACAGGACCTGAACCCGTCTAGGCGGGTTCAAAGGTCATATTTTTGGCCGAGCCCACGGGCTTGGAAATACCCACATTAAACCGGCCTTGTGCCACATTTAATCCTCGTGGGGGGATTGATAAATACTACCATAAGAACTATGGTTCATCAAAACTCGGCTCGGTGGCAAGGATCAAAGTGTAGTATCTGCGCTTTGTGAGCTTCCGAGTCGGGTTTTCTGTCGAACTCTCTACTGCAGAGAGGAACTCGGAGGAAGCTTTGCCGAAGGGCAAGGTTTCCTTCGGGGAGGTAGACAGGACCTGAACCCGTCTAGGCGGGTTCAAAGGTCATATTTTTGGCCGAGCCTACGGGCTTGGAGATACCCACATTAAACCGGCCTTGTGCCACATTTAACTCCACGTGGGGGTGTTGATAAATATCGACCATAAGAACTATGGTTCTTCAAAACTCGGCTCGGTGGCAAGGATCAAAGTGTAGTATCTGCGCTTTGTGAGCTTCCGAGTCGGGTTTTGCTGTCGAACTCTCTACTGCAGAGAGGAACTCGGAGGAAGCTTTGCCGAAGGGCAAGGTTTCCTTCGGGGAGGTAGACAGGACCTGAACCCGTCTAGGCGGGTTCAAAGGTCATATTTTTGGCCGAGCCTACGGGCTTGGAGATACCCACATTAAACCGGCCTTGTGCCACATTTAACTCCACGTGGGGGTGTTGATAAATATCAACATAAGAACTATGGTTCTTCAAAACTCGGCTCGGTGGCAAGGATCAAAGTGTAGTATCTGCGCTTTGTGAGCTTCCGAGTCGGGTTTTCTGTCGAACTCTCTACTGCAGAGAGGAACTCGGAGGAAGCTTTGCCGAAGGGCAAGGTTTCCTTCGGGGAGGTAGACAGGACCTGAACCCGTCTAGGCGGGTTCAAAGGTCATATTTTTGGCCGAGCCTACGGGCTTGGAGATACCCACATTAAACCGGCCTTGTGCCACATTTAACTCCACGTGGGGGTGTTGATAAATATCAACATAAGAACTATGGTAAAAATTTTCTCTTTCTTGATTGTCTGTCATGTTCAATGTTATTTAAGTCCCTTTTGATACTCCAGCAGTATCATATACAATGGAATAAGTGCATTCATTTGCGATGTCTTTAGTTGGAGTTTCTTTCCAACTGTGAAAACAAAATGCTCTTAATATGATTGGTTTCCTTCCGTAGTGAAATGATAAATTTAGGAATACCAATCTAAAGATTTTAGGCTTTCATTTTTTGATGTCACCTTAATTATCAGGTTTACTAAATTGTATTAAAAATAAAGTTTATCAGTTAATGTGAATTTTGCCGATAAATTGGAAAACTTCGGTACTTCTAATTTAAAACTTTTGACTCAAAAACACTTTTTTCTTATAAAAATAGTTTATTTCAGGTGGATGACATAAATTGCTCGACCTACCTGAAAATTGATGGATTTTTACAAGCTTTATTAACTAAATTTTGGGATCAGACAATGTTGTAAATTGATCCTTTTTCCAAAAGTGAGCAATTTCAGTAAAGCAAAAACGGTAGCTAACCATGTAAAGCGAAGTTCATTTTCGGAATCAGCACCATTAAATTAGCTAAAAAAATGAGTTTTGTTTCTCGGCACCATTAATCGATTTGACCAGTGTAATTTAACTGATTTCATTCAGATTCTTCTTTTTCTTCCAGTGAGGGAAACAAAAGGAAAAAGAAAAATAAATAAATGTGCAGACGCACCAACATAGCAAATTTAGTCCGATTATGTCATAAAGGACGAAACACATCACACGAAAACCTTTTTCCACTTTATACAGGTATACCTCAGGTTAAATCGTTTCTAGTTAAGCCGTTCTCGACTATACGTCGTTTAACAAAAAAAAAAATATGAAAAAAATAAAAATCAAGTTTAATTCATTTTATTGGACTTTACGTCTGTCCGGCACAAATATTAAAGTCGTAATATCACTAGAGAAGCATTAAAAGCACATAAAATCATGTTAATGTACAATAAATAAGAATAAAAGTATATAAAATCATATTAAAATACGTAGATTTACAGTAAATGTTAATATAATCATCATAAATCCTAGAGAATGAAATATGAAAACATCTGCGACTGTGTTGTCGTCTTATTTAGCGGTCATTAAGAGCTCAATATTGGCGTTTTCCACGGTAGGTGGATTGATAGGTTGAATCATCAGCGTGTTGCTATTAGGTTGGTGCAAAAATAATGACGTAATAATGTCGTTTTTTGATGTTAAAAAATACGTCAAAAAACGACATTATTAAGTCATTATTTTTGCACCAACCTAATATTAGTCAAGAAATCCATCAAGCGAAAGCGTTGTCTTTCTTTGAGGAGCTGAACAAAAAATACCCAGATGAGAAAGATGTAAAGTTTAATTGGAGTCAAGGCTGGTTTATGAGATTTAAAGAACGAAGAAGTTATCACTATACTAAGAAGCAAGGTGAAAATGCATCAGCTGACGAACAAGCAGCAGCCGATTTTCCTAAAGCATTGGCTAAGATCATCGAAGAAAATCGGTTCCTTCCTGAACCGATTTTTAACGTTGACGAAACTGGATTATTTTGGAAAAAATTGCCAGAGCGTTCCTTCATTGCTAATACTAAGCGTAAGACTATATCGCTGATAAATTATTTTATTCAGAATACTGTACGTACATATCATAAATACTGTAATATGTAATGTGGAGTGCTTATTTGCGGTTTATAGCGTGGTTATTTCGACTTAAATCGTTTTTCGACCTGTCGTGACCTCTGGAACCAGCTAACAACGTAGGCTGAGGTATACCTGCATACAAATATAAATAGTTTTAATGTTACCATTAGTACATTGACATCAAGAACATATCCATAATTAAAAATAGGTTTATACGTATATAAACAGTAATAATTCCCAAATATCTAGTCAGGGCCTTTATCAGATAGATAGATATTAGGCTGGTGCAAAAATAATGTCGTTTTCTCATATAAAGTTGAACGTCAAAAACGACATTATTTTTGCACCAACCTAATAGATAGATAGATAGATGGTGTTGCAAAATGTAATATCAATGATCAATCCACTAAAAAACATGAAATCAATTTGGAAATTGATAGACATTTTCTTTGACTTACCTGATACAAAGCTATTCCATAGAAACTGGAAACATCATCTTGTACGATCACCCTCCTGCCCATTCCATTGAACTGGATGCACTCCACTGTATGTTTGCCATTGTCAACCCAATAGATTTTGTTATCCTTTGCATCGACCAGTAGTCCGCGTGGCTTCTTCATGTCCTCGTCTACCAGAACACGTCTGTTGTAACCAATCAAATCAGACACTTCGATTTTAGGCACTTCACCCCAGTCGCTCCAGAACAGGTAGCTACAAACCAGAACAAATTCTCTTTTTTTTCAGCATAAATTCATCAAGGGTATTCGACAATTAATTCTTTATTTAGTTATTACAACCACTCGGGTTTCCACACTAAATTCAATCTTGTCGAAACCAAACTAGTTCTACGACCACTGAGTAGAACCCGAACTTTTACCTATCAGGATGGATATGGGTTTATCTCTAGGAGGCTGCTTATCTTGAAGGTCGAATGCGGTGGGGAACCAAACCGGCGCTCGACATGCAACTCTTTGACCTTTAATATGAGGCTCTCGGAAATATGTTGACTCCTTTTTTCATCAGTTTATATAAAAGGTAAATTACCGTGGTTCATTACCGCCTAAAATCCGCTCAATATAGTTAAAACAATCATCAGTCAACATCTTGAAAACATTTGGTATATATATATATATATATATATATATATATATATATATATATATATATAGAGAGAGAGAGAGAGAGAGAGAGAGAGAGAGATCGTGTTTTAGCTAATAATATGATTTCCACCAGAAAATACCCCGTCTACAAAAACATCATTCGGTGAGTAATTCCCCTTTCTCTATTTATTCCTCGGCCCGTTGATGAAGGACACAGACGTGTGCGAAAATTCCGAACTTCAAACCTTTCTTTCCGTGCTTCATTTCTGTCATATGGTCAGTAATTAATATTTAATAAATGTTTTTCATACTGTTTATATTGGTACTCTTTCGTTTGCTCTTGTTTTACTAACCAACCTATCTATTTTATATATATATATATATATATATATATATATATATATATATATATATATATATGCGCAAGGAGTTACAAGGTGTGGCAGAAATAGAAACAGATACTTATGTAATGAGTAGAAAGAGAAAAAGGCAATCAGAAGCACAGTAGATAGCGATTGACATTATATTTAAATTTTTGCAGATTAAAGTTAAGCATTGAGCCGGAAAGGAGTTCCACAAGTGAGAAGTGCGAGAGAAGAAACTTTTAGCAAAGAACTTACGGCTACATCTAGCTAGCGTAACTGTAAATAGATGCGAGCTCTCCGCCAAATCTAGTACTACACTTAAATCTATAAAGTCTAGGTACTATAGCAAAGAGCTCATCCGAACAATTACTATGAAAGTATTTACTAAAAAAAAAAAAGAGGCAACGTCACAGCGGTGGGCAAGTAACTGAAACTGAACCGCCAGATCAGGACCAATAACATTGCTGATTCTTCTTTGGATCTTATCAAGTAGCTCCAGGAAAATAGCACGGGTACCGGACCATATATGGTATCAATATTTTGAGCATGGACAAATGGTATACATAGATATGCAAGATAAATTCAGGAGAGAATTGTCTCGCCCAATACATTGAATCAATTTTCTTACCAGCTGAGCTAGCAATAGATTCAATATAGTCTTTCCATTTCATGTCAGCTGAGATGATTACATCTTTTACCCCAGTTGATGACTGTCTTGAGATCTTTTTGTCTATCAGCTGCCATTTTGACCTTGTCTGACTGATCAGCCTTACTATCGAGACAGGAGTAAATGGTAGTGTCGCCAGCGTAGATGCCAACTCGAGAGCTGATGTCATCGGGAAGGTCGTTAATGAAAATTAAAAACAGTGTAGGACCAGGGATGGAACCCCTGGGGTGGAGGGACAACCTCGTTGGTACGAAAGGGTTTAGATGACTTGCCGTTCAGGACAACTTTCATATGTGTACTTTGTGATTACTGAAACCAATACAAATTAACAGTTTAAAAAACTGCATACATGAATAAATATTATTGCAGACATGCATTTCTTAATATTTATATAAAGGTTTTTAAACAAAATGTGTACGTAACAAAGACGGTATGTGTAAAATTTGTTCATGTCTTGCGGCTCTAAAACATCTGAACTTTATCGTATTAAGCAAGCTTGGCCACCGTTGGTCTAATTTGACTCAAGCCATCCACAGACCTTAAGTGGAATCCATATATCCAATCTATTGCTAAAGATGCTAGAATAATGGTCGCTCCATTGTACCCCTCCAGTAGGTATCTGACTCCCCCTGATAGACTTTATCTGGGCAACGGTCAGATCAGAGCAAAAACGGAGTATAGCAGCGATATCTGGCTCGAAGTTACACAGCTTTCCTGTCTACGCGTCCTTGCTGGTGATGAAGTTTTTTCCAATCTACAACCCTTTACTACAGGCAATCGCTACTTTCATCGCATGTGTTCTGACGAGCTAGATACCTTAGTCCCAACAGCCCTTACTTTTTCACCTGCGTCCCACCTTGCCGAGTTTACAATGATGAATCATTCTCATTTCCCTTCGTATTCCATTAGTAAAGAGGAAGTTCTACTCGGACTGCTGCTTTGTGGAACAGACTCCCGGCAGGATGTTTTCCTAGTTACTGCAATCTTGATCTCTTCAAGACTAGGATTAACCGTTATCTTTTCTGCATAACCCATGAATTTTATTTCTTGCCTTTTGTTCATACAAATCCACACAGTAACCCTTTACCCTGAGTGGCTCTTGGGCCTTGTATTCGGTGAACATTAGTATGAAAAATTTTGTAACGCGTTCACTTCGAAGTTGAGAATCTTGTATGATACGAGGGACGACGTTTCAAAAGTTTTAAAACTAAATGTGGTTCTTTTTATATTGATTCTAAATTATTATTTTATTTGAATACCTTATTAGAGAAAAAGTAAATAATTTCAATTTCTGTTTATCAAATTTATTCTTCAAATTTCGTTTTTAACGGCATATCAGCTTCTTATGGGTCATTTAATGCCGAAATTTAATTTTCTTGGCTGCTTTCAAGTAATAAAAATAAATAATATGTTATTCTGCTTTCACAATTGAATAAATGGTAGATGATACTCCGCTTTTGTGCATATACATGTTTGTGGAGACATAATTACTAGAGATGATGATATGTATGTTTTATGTTGTAGTTTTGTTGAAATTATATTTTGGAATCCAGTTTGATTTCTTTAAGAAATTGTAGGATATTATATGGACTAATATCAATAAAGAGTTTTTACTGGTTGATTGTGGCATGTCAACACCTCTATGGGTAATTTAATGACGAAATCTAAATATTTGAACACAATTTTATGGCTACAAATAAATATATTTTTAATGTAATTGTATACCTTCTAAATATTTGAACACAATTTTATGGCTACAAATAAATATATTTTTAATGTAATTGTATACCTTCAAATACAGATAAAATATATTGTTGGTTATTTTGCTATAAATACGTATTGCTAGGAATTTTACTGTAAAAATGTATTTTTATACTTTCATAGTGTTTTTTTTTCTGTTTTTTTTTTTGTGGGGGGTCACTATTTACCCATAAGAGCAATTAAGAGGTGGTTCCACGCTCCTCACAACCTCCAATCCCCCTATCAGAGACTCTACTGCCGGATGTAGTTTATCGTCATACCTTGAAAATTAAAAATAAAACATTATTCTATGACAGTATCACTATTATTTGCAAGGACTTGTTACCAATTATCAGATAAAGCTTCTATACCCTTTAAGTAAAATTCCACAGTTTGTGATTTGAAAGAGTTTTCGGCGACCTTTTGGATCTGATTTTCAGTGGAGAAAGAATTTCTCATCAAAGCATTTGGCAGCAATCGAGAAAAAGTTAATAATTGTTTGGTTCAAGGCCAAACACATTTGGTGGATGGAGTAGCACAAACCAACCGAGTTTAATATTTTTTTGTCTCTCTGTTACTCTTGCTATACGCAGCCTTACGTTGTCATGGAGAAAAATAACGTTTTACTACTAATGAGCATAAAGAGCTTTTCAACCGAACGTTCATGGACATTTTGCAACTGCTGGATATATAAATGTGCATTTAGTATTTCACTGCGTTTTAAGAACCCTAAAGGAATAATAGCCCGACGATCCTACCAAACACACACACACACACATAACATTAACTTTCTTACATTGAGTTTAAATTTGGGGGACGGTTGTGGAAATTTAGCCTTGTCTGTACACTATCTTTTGCATTGAACATTGTTGTATGCAACCCACTTTTCATGGCCTGTTATGCTATATTTAAGGAACGGTCAGTTAGGATGGTGTATTACAGTTGGTTCCTAAAATGGTTATTACTTATGTATCAAACTAAAGGATTGCTTTTATAAATATTATTTCTAGACATTGCTTCGAAGAATTTGATTATTTTCATTGTTATCGAATTTTCCTCTAATTTTATTTGAAGCGTTAAACAGAATCAGAGCAATTGACGATAAAATGTTCTTAAAATGTTGACTCTGGGACAAATTCAGGTGCAGGAAATATGGGATAACATGTAAAATGCCTTCCAGTAAAACTGGCCTTTGTGCGGAATGGTCAAGTATTGGAGAAGGGATCTTTTGATAACAAAATCGGGGTTAGAATTCACCGTAGATATAACCATTGTTGAAAAATCAAATCAAAATATGACAAATATATTTTGATGTTGTTATGTCATTAAGAAGCTTATCCTCAAACCCTTAGCAATACACCATATATATATATATATATATATATATATATATATATATATATATATATATATATATATATATTCAGAAATTGTATAAAAACTAAATTAAAGCACCTTGTCTGTCGCATTTAATGAAATGTGCATGAAAGAAGGATTGCTGCATAAATACACACACACACACATATACACACACACAGACACACACACACACACACATATATATATATATATATATATATATATATATATATATATATATATACATATATATATATATATATATATACATATATATATATATATATATATATATATATATATATATATATATATATATATATATATATATAAAGAGTAAATGGATTTATTTTTAATGTGTCAATTTTATTACTTCAAACATTATATTCCGTGGTTACCAGCATTTGAAACAGACGCCGTGTTTGGGGGTCTATTTCAGATATGGGTAGGCACTGAAAATAACGTTTTAAGTTAAAAAAAATGTCGGCTTAAAAATAAACACATAAGCTCTTTAGAAATTGTTTTGTTTACGTCTTGATACGATATCAAGCAGATATGGGCTTTCGAGAAAATAGGAACGATTGTGCGTGAATTCCTTACAAAGGGCAAAATAAAATCATTCTCTGTAGTCGAGCGGTTTAAAGCACGCCACATGAAACGCTAGTTTCTTCTACAAAGGAGTTGCAAATTTAAACCCTGCCGAAGAGCCAATTTTCTTTAAGTTTTCTTGATTTTCCAGAGGACGGCGGACGAAATGAAACCCTATTTCAAAAAATAAAACAACTGGGCATATATTTTAAACAGGGGTATCCATTAAAAATAGTTCTTGAAGTAATATACATCCATATATACGTATGTGTGTCTAAGAAAATGAAATTAAATCATAATATTGATACTAGAAATTAGTATACGCAAAATTATAATGTAAGGGTTATCAAATTTAACAGAATTTCTGCTAATAAAATGCTTAATATTAGACATTGTGAGATAATTATTATTATTTCAGATAGAATAATGTTTAATACTTTATAAACAAAAAAGGCGTCTTTTTAAACATGTGTATTCCAGAAAATAACATTTAGATTAATAAGAAATAATACCGGATTAAAAATAAATTAATACTTTACATATATATATACATACACATATATATGTGTGTGTGTGTGTGTGTGTGTGTGTGTGTGTGTGTGTGTGTGTGTGTGTGTGTGTGTGTGTGGATATTGCAGTGTATTTCGGTGACTGTCTGTTTCATGCGTTAACGCAAACGTCGGGCCAGCTGCATATCGTTTGACAATTGCGTTAAAGCGTGAAACAGAAAGTCCCCTCTGGGTGTTGACTTCAATGTCCACTTTAATATTTAAATAAACTCTATCCTCGATATTGAACACTTTAACCCATATATGTAGCATACCTTAAAACTTTATTTTATCATATATATATCTATATATATATATATATATATATATATATATATATATATAATTGACTCTCCCGTCGTTTGCGACGTATGAGAATCTGACAACTTAACCAATTGATTCTGTTATGAATTTTATGCGATAATCTTTTTCTTTTTCATTTTTTTTTAAGCGTTTTATCCCAAGCGAGACGGGAAGCCACTAGCACGCAAGTGTTTACAGAGAGTTGGAGCGAGAGCAAATAGGAAAGGATGAAGAGAAGGATAGGGGATAGTTGATCTATCCCCTATCCTTCTCTTCATCCTTTCCTATTTGATGGCATCTCGAGATGTTGATTGACATTACATTTGAATAGTTGGAGTTTATAGCTATCAGGGAAACAGGAAAATGGGAGGTAGTTCCACAGGCGAGAAGTGCGAGACATGAAGCTATTGGAGTAGAAGAGATGGCTACATTTAACAGTTTCGACAGTGAAAGGGCGTGAGCGAGATGCCAGCCTAGTAAAACGCTTAAATTCATGAAGTCTGGGAACCAGCGAAACCAGCTCATCGGAGCAATTACCATGAAAGTATTTGAGAGAGGCGACGGCATGTCTGTGAGAGAGCGACTGCAGACGAGATGCCAGATTAGTGCCAATTACATTGCATATCCGTCTCTGGATCTTATCAAGAACCCCGAGGCAAACAGAAGGGGCTCCAGACTATATATAGCAGCAATACTCCATGCAAGGGCGAATGGTTGATTTGTAGATTTGAAGGATCGACTCGAAAAATTTCCTGGCGCGGCACAGGGAGCTAACTTTCCTTGCAGTGGACGAAGCAATTGACTCAATGTAATTGTTCTATCTCAGGTCAGCAGTCAATGTGAGACCGAACAGTCACAAAGAGGTGTTCTCGAGAAGTTGAGCGTCAGACATTCTAATGGGGGCAGGGATGATTCTATGTGATGAGTTAAGTATATTTAAGGAATCATACATATATATATATATATATATATATATATATATATATATATATATATATATATCTTAAGAAATATATTTCTAAAGAATTAAAAAGATTTATTTTTAATTCGACATTTTTATTGTTTCACACACGCACAAACACATACACGCGTATATATGTGTGTGTGTGTGTGATCTTACTTTCAGTTGGTCCGCAAATAATAATATATAATTCTAATTACTTCCCCCTAGAATAATGAAACATATATATATATATATATATATATATATATATATATATATATATATATATATATATATATATATATATATATATATATATATATATATATATATATATATATATATATATATATATATATATATATATATATATATATATATATATATATATGGATAGCGGCTTGGATTGAGGAATCGGAGAGCCGAGTTCGAATTCCAGTCGAATCCATTACATTCACTTATGTCCTAATACGCTCCAGCTATGGGTAAATAGCAGGACAGACTGGGTTCTATAGCCTTGGATGGCAACTGGTCTAGGAGAAGGACAACTCTGAATTCAAAACCTGCGGAGGGTCGTTTGGGGACCTTGTGACACTTAGTGCACCAGGTCTCTGTATTCGGCCCTTCAAAAAATGTGGATGGTCCTGCACGAAACCTTCACCATTATAATCAAATCCCATGTGCTGCTGTCAGGCTGTCGGTTTCCTAGGAACTGATCTGCTTGACCCTCATGCGTCGAATTCGACGGGAGAGTCGAGTATATATATATGTATAATTATTGTTTTAAAAATATGATCCCATCGTGACAGAAATTTCTATGTATCGAAACTTGACTCAAATCCTAAACTTTAATTTCAATATTAAACTTAAAATTTAAAGTACAGTTTCATTCGCAAACGATGTTTTAGAATAATTCACACAAGAAATGCTTTACTCATTCATAGGTTAGAAATGGAGGAGTAATCTGGGTTTTTTTCTTTCGTTATCAAAAGGTCACTGCTGTGATAAAAGTATGAATGTTTGTCATATAGAGTTTAACATATTCAGTTGTGTGGATATGAGTTTGTTTGATTGTAAGAGCGTGAAACATTGGATCACAAACTCATATCCCTACAACTTATTATATATATATAAATTTTGTGTCCTGTTTTAGACGTCTTCTTCTTCTTCTTCTTCATCATCATCATCTTCTACTTCTTCTTCTTCTTCTTCTTCTTCTTCATCATCATCATCTTCTACTTCTTCTTCTTTTTCTTCTTCTTCTTCTTCTTCTTCTTTTTTTTTTTCTTCTTCTTCTTCTTCTTCTTCTTCTTCTTCTTCTTCTTCTTCTATAGGCCTTGTCCCTTCAAGACTTTGACGATCAGGCTTCTTCACAGTTTCCTGTCCTTTTTATCTCTTAATAAATTTTGTCTTAGCTGTCTCTCCTAAAAGCTCCTCTGCCATCGATTTACATAAGCTCATTCTTCTTCTATGTGCCGTGTGTCTCGAGGACGTTAGCAATTATGGATCTTCACTATTTCCTATCCTTTATATCTCTTAATAAATTTTGTCTTTTTGCTGTCTCTCCCACAACCTATTCTGTCATCGAATTAAACGCTGCTCTCCTCTATCCCCCTCTTGCCTTTATTATGCCCTGTGAGTGTCAAATTTTCCAAGTCCTCTTTTTTCATTCTGTGTCCAAGAAATTCCAATTGCATCTTTCTGATGCTAAGTATAAATGTCCTTTTTGTTTCCATTTTCTTTAAAACTTTGTCGTTACTCAGATGTTCGTTACATGATATTCTCAGCATCCTTCTGTAGAACCATATTTCTGTTGCTGAAGTATCTTCTTCAACTGTAATAAGATTGGCCAGCATTCACTGCTATATAGGACGATCGATATTACATAAAAATTCAGTACTTTTTCACTATTTTTAATTTCTTGTTTCTTTATACTTTGCTTGGCTTTTGGAAGGCATAATTCGCTATTCCAACGCACCTTTGTTCTTGCTTGATTTTCGTATCTTCAATTTGTAATTTACTATTTCTTTCGCTGACATACCATAGATTCTATCTTCTTACAATTGATGCTTAGTCCTTTCTTCTCGCTTTTCTTTAGTGTCTTCTTTAGCAGTTCCTGCAGTTGCCTTCCTGTCCCACCTGCATAGCTAATGTCAAGTTTTTAGCCGCCAATAATGAATCCTTGTAGAACTTCTAATCCGAAATACAAAATTCTATTACAATACAGACAGACATAAGTAAATGAGCTAACCGGTTATCGCTCTTCACTTATCAGAGCTCGATCGATGCGAATAAATAAAGTTGCTGTGCACATCGACTACAACGGTACTAGTAAAATTAACATTTGAGGAAACATTCGACATTCAAAAAAGGCGTAACTCGAGAAACACAGGCTGCTCGAGTTACGCTTTTCGTCATTCCCTGTTCATCAACGTGTAGCATCTGGTCTCCTCGTTTTCAATGATAATTGTCATATCTGCCGTTTGCTTATAAGGAAACACTCAGCTTTCTTTGACCGAGCAATCAGTGCTACATGCATTTCGCCTTTCTTCACGGCCTAGCTATCAAAGTGTAGTATCTGCTATCCTCATCTTCAATAATAATTGTAATATTAAATGTTTCTGTATAAGGAAATATTCATCATTCATTGACCGAGCAGTCAGTTCTACTAGAGTTACGCTTTTCTTCCCTACCTGGCAATCAAAGTGTAGTATCTGTAGAAGTTCTTGTAGTTTACTTTCATTGCCTGATATAACCTTTGTGTCATGTGTATATTTTATGTTGTTACGATTGTGACGGCCAAAAATGAAACCTGTTTGGACTTCTAATTCTCTCAGAATCGCCTCACTGTTAGTCTTTTCAGTTAATAGGATTGTAAATGCGCGTATAAATACTTAGGTGTGTTGTTTTGCTATATAAACTCGGACTTCAACATCTATAACATCATTCTATAATGGCTAGAAGAAAAATGTACTTTCTCCGGCTCAGATCTGCGAACAAAATGTAACACTTGTTCTTTTCATTGTCATGTTTTTCCTCCAGAGAACTCCCCAAAAAAGCTTTCTGGAATTCTTGATTTCGTTGATCACAACCATCTTCTTCCCGCGTTGCACTAAAGATGGAAGGGTGCTGGATGCAAACGCCAGCGCGAAAATCGTTTCGAGCTATGGGCAGTTTTTGTCTTTGGGTTATATGCACGCGTATGGACATGTATTACGCCTAAAAATACACCGTTTAAAATAAAACAGGGCGTCTATTCCAAACACGAGTATCCGCTGAAAATAACGATGGAATTAATAAAAATGTCGAATTAAAAATAAATACATTTAATTCTATATATATATACATTTAATTCTTTATATATATATATATATATATATATATATATATATATATATATATATATATATATATATATATATATTATCTTTACTTCTTTATATATATATTATCATTACTTCTCCTTTTTTTCTCTTTTTCCTTTTCCCATATCATTTCCGTTGAGATCCAGAGAAAAATAAATTTTTCTGATGAAATAAATTATTACAAATGGAGCCTTAAAGTGGTCTGTTTTTCTTTAAATTAAATTATTCGCTCTGATTTAACAAAGGATTTCATCTTCCTTGGGATTATCCATGCGGATTACCAAGATATTCGTTACTTAAATATATATATATAATCAAATTTATTCCATGCAAGGCAATAAAGTGTGCAAGAATTAAAAAGCAGAACATGATTAAAGAGTGCAAACAATATGAGAGTAATCTGGAAGACACTAGATGGCGATTGACATTGCATTTAAATTTTTGAAGATCAAAGTTGAAAGAAGTCGAAAAAGAATTCCACAATCAAGAAGTGTGAGAAAAGAAACTGTTTCATCTAGCCAATTCAACTGCAAATTGATGAGACCTTGTTGCCACTCTACTACTGTACTCAAATTTATAAAGTCTTGGTAGCAAAGCGAAAAGCACATGAGAACAATTACCATGAAAGTATTTATAGAAAAGATACAGGCACCCACTTTATGGCAGTGGGAAAGTGACTGAAGCTGAGATGCCAGGACAGGACTAATAATTCGTCTTTGGATTTTATCAAGAATATCTAAATATATAGCATGTATATATGATAAATATAATTTTAAGGTATGCTATATTTATGGGATAAAGTGCTCAATATCAGAGATAGAGCGTATTTAAATATAAAAGTGGACATTGAATTCAACACCCAGATTCTTAACCGCAATTGTGAGTACATGGCTGGGCGATTGCATTTAAGCAGCAAAAAAAAAAAAAAAAAAAAAAAAACGACAATGACAAAGTTTTCAGCTGTAAACCAACAGAAAAGAAGTGAAAAAACATAAAAATGCGATGTATTTCAAATCTTTTGAGGGATAATAAAGAAAAAGATCAATTCCTAGGAAGAAATCTTAGTGTATTACTTAATCTTTATGCGTGTACGAAAATAATAATTACATCCTTGTGCAAATTAATTGAAACAAGCGCCTTAGTTTCCTTTCTTTTACCATATAATCAGTTTAGACCCACTGAAGTAAAAAGATTGTAATCGATTTCTATTTTTTCATCAAATTAGATCATTTGAAGTGGTGTGCAATAATATGAATCTAATTTCCGGGTGTATGATGAAATTTGTTTAGCCTTCAAAAATATTGTGTCATCCGTGAGTGTATCAGGTTTTCATCACGCACAGACACTATTGTCTCGACTGACGATTAGTTGTCCTACGGCCATTGTCTGCAATGGACGTTACTCCGGGGAAGTGTAGGAAAATTGTAACGCTGCACGAACACACTGGCAAGCCTTATCAGTGAGCAAATCAAAGTACTATAGATTGGCCCGGAAATTCTCCTGGTTTAAATCCAATCGAGAATCTGTGGTCAATCTGCAAATGGACATACGAAGTACTAATATGTGAACTGGGCCGTGTTTTATTAGAAAAATACGAAAAAAAAGTAAATATTAGGTTGGTGCAAAAATAATATCGTTTTTTGGCGTTAAAAATTACGTCAAAAACCGATATTATTTTTGCACCAACCTAATAATAACGGAATTATTCGTTCTGTTTCAATAAATTTGCACAAGGGTATAGTGAGTCCTAAGGGAGAAAATAAAAAGATAACAGATCAAAGGTGAGAGAAGAACATAATGGATCTAATGATATCAAGCAATCTCACTAAATTCGCTTTACAATTCGCCGTTGATTTTTCTTAGGCCGCTTCGCATGAAGGTCATATTTCGATGAACGTGAACCTTTGTACTCTTCACCCCATCTCCCAAAAATAACGTCAAAGGGACGGTTTTTCCATTTCTATTAGGTTGGTGCAAAAATAATGACGTAACAATGACGTTTTTTGACGTTAAAAAATACGTCAAAAAACGACATTATTACTGAATGAGTCCGGTAAGAAGACACATCCTACGTTTTTACTTTTGCATATTTACTGAATTTATTTTCTATCCGTATGCAGTCGCTTTCCTCCCAGTATATGCTCGGTATTATTTTAATAACCTTCCTAAATATTTCAAGCTGAATAATAATAATAATAGTAATAATAATAATAATAATATTTTAAATACATGTCTTCTGATAGATGTTGACACCCCAGCTAACAAAAGCGTATGTTTGAAAACATTTCAAAAACTAAATAAACACAAAGACCACGAGATAGAAATCTGTAGAATGTGCCATCTCAAGGCAATGGAATTATCTGTTGTTATTAGGATTTTGGGAATGGTATCAAAGTGGGGAAACATATATGGATCAAATTCCTGATCATCCTAAAATATGAATTGCAAAATATTATACACATGAGAACTTCTTACATGTTGCATTGTTTCTCACAATACAATGAACGCAATTTTGAACATTATTTCTTTCTCTAATTGATGGCGTCTCGTCTATTAATGCAAAAAAACAACTTTTTCTCTGATTGAGACAAGGGTGCGTGGCAACGCGTTCTAAACAAATCTAAGGCAATACAAAATAATAATAATAATGATGCTAAATAAAAAATACATCGTGAAAATTTGACGGTTGTGCAGAAGGGAGACGGCACATAGAAAAATAAAGGATGAACTTGAGTAAATGGATTGCATAACAGCGTTTAGGAGAAATAAAAGAAAGACATAATTTATTAAAAGCTACAAAAGACGTGGAAATTGTGGAGAGCCATGTTTGCCATCCTCCTCACGGGCACGACACATCAAAAAAAAAGAAGGATTAACTTGAGTGAATGGATTGCATAACAGCGTTTCGGAGAAATAAAAGAAAGACATAAATTATTAAAAGCTAAAAAGGACGTGGAAATTGTGGAGAGCCATGATTGCCATCCTCCTCACGGACAAGACATCAAAAAAAAAGAAGGATGAACTAGAGTAAATGGATTGCATAACAGCGTTTATGAGAAATAAAAGAAAGACATAATTTATTAAAAGCTAGAAAGAACGTGGAAATTGTGGAGAGCCGTGATTGCCATCCTCCTCGTGGACAAGACACATCAAAAAAAAAGAAGAAGGATGAACTTGATTAAATGGATTGCATAACAGCGTTTACGAGAAATAAAAGTAAGACATAATTTATTAAAAGCTAAAAAGGACGTGGAAATTGTGGAGAGCCATGATTGCCATCCTCCTCACGGACACGACACATCAAAAAAAATGAAGGATGAACTTGGGTAAATGAATTGCATAACAGCGTTTACGAGAAATAAAAGAAAGACATAATTTATTAAAAGTTAGAAAGAACGTGGAAATTGTGGAGAGCCGTGATTGCCATCCTCCTCACGGACACGAAATATAAAAAAAAAGAAGGATGAACTTGAGTAAATGGATTGCATAACAGCGTTTACGAGAGATAAAAGAAAGATATAATTTATTAAAAGCTACAAGGGACGTGGAAATTGTGGAGAGCCACGTTTGCCATCATGCTCAAAGGCTCGACACATCAAAAAAAAAGTAGGATGAACTTGAGTAAATGGATTGCATAACAGCGTTTAGGAGAAATAAAAGAAAGACATAATTTATTAAAAGCTAAAAAGGACGTGGAAATTGTGGAGAGCCATGATTGCCATCCTCCTCACGGACAAGACATATCAAAAAAAAATGAGGATGGACTAGAGTATATGGATTGCATAACAGCGTTTACGAGAAATAAAAGAAAGACATAATTTATTAAATACTAGAAAGGACGTGGAAATTGTGGAGAGCCATGATTTCCATTTTATTCACGGACATGACAGCGTTTACGAGAAATAAAAGAAACACATAATTTACTAAAAGCTAAAAAGGACGTGGAAATTGTGGAGAGCCATGATTGCCATCCTCCTCACGGAAACGACACATCAAAAAAAAAGAAGGATGAACTAGAGTAAATGGATTGCATAACAGCGTTTACGAGAAATAAAAGAAAGACATAATTTATTAAAAGCTACAAAGGACGTGGAAATTGATGGAGAGCCATGATTTCCATCCTTCTCACGGACACGACACATCAAAAAAAAAAAAGAAGAATGAACTTGAGTAAATGGATTGCATATCAGCGTTTAGGAGAAATAAAAGAAAGACATAATTTATTAAAAGCTACAAAGGACGTGGAAATTGTGGAGAGCCATGATTGCCATCCTCCTCATGGACACGACACATCAAAAAAAAAAGAAGGATGAACTTGAGTAAAATGATTGCATAACAGCGTTTAGGAGAAATAAAAGGAAGACATAATTTATAAAAAGCTACAAAGGACGTGGAAATTGTGGAGTGCCATGATCGCCAACCTACTGAAGGCACACAGTACATAGAAGATTGTTAACTGAAATGATGCGAATTACCAATTAACTCACATTTTAACCTATGCATTCCATAAATTGAGCATGGCACTCGAATTCTTTCCTAGATCGTAAGAATCAGCTTCAGATTGTAACATTTATTTGAACACATCTTTTATACACCGTGCCCTTTCAGGATGTGTGCGATTATAGCTCTCCACAGCATTCTATCATTTTTAACTCTAATCCATGTTTGTCGTTATATTTCTCTTCTAGACTGTCTTATGACATCCATTCACACCAATTCGCCAGGCAGGTTACTCATTATTTCCCTCTGTCTTTCTTGCCTTCAGTATGCCCCGTGTGTGTCAAATTCTCTAAGCTTTCTATTCTCATTATGTGTTCAAATTTCAGCTCTCACTTTAAGTAAAAGTGTCTTTTCGTTCTCATTTTCTTTCAAACTTCCTCGCTGTTCATATGTTTCATCCATTATGTTCTAAACATCTTTCCGTAGAAGTGCATCTCTGTTGCCTCAAGTCATCATTATGGATATTTCCCTGCATTCATTGCCGTATAGGAGGATTGATATTCCCTAGTAGCGCAACACATTTTTCTTTATTTCTAACAAAATTTTCCTCTGTCTTAATAATTTCCTTAGCTTCTAGAAGGTCTTTTACTATTCCGATTGCCTTCAGATTTCTGTCTCACATTATCCATTATCTGTTAAAACATTTGCCAGTGCGTTAATTTTCTGTTCGGGCTGTTCCTCTTCCTAATGGTCATAAATGCTGTCGTTTTTACAAATAATGGCTAAAATCCTTTCTTCTTCTTTTCTTTATCTAGATGTGCTTATAGTTTTCTTTCTGTGCCTGCCATCAACGTGGTTGTTGGGATGTTGTCCGTACATTAACTGAAGAGGATTCGCATGCTGCCGACACGAATAACTTCCTTTGTCCGATAGATAACATGAAGGAGGCAACATAACACACTCGTAATTAGAGCCTTCATTAAAAAGTAAACACCATCGACTTACATTAAGTCGAGTTCACGTTACTTCCGTTCGCTCTTCCCAAGTAAATTTAACACTAAAAAGCATTACAAACAGCATTTAAAACTTGCCACGAAAAATACACATTCTAGCGTTGGTGTTTGAGACCAGGTGACTCTCCATTTTAGTCTGGATCAGATTATCTCTGTCTGTCTGTCTGTCTGTCTGTCTGTCTCTGTCTCTCTCTCTCTCTCTCTCGATAAATAGATAGGAACGAGTAGACTGAAATAGATAGATAGATAGATAGATAGATAGATATGAAAAACTGAGATAGATAGATAGATAGATAGATAGATAGATAGATAGATAGATAGATAGATAGATAGATAGATAGATAGATATGAACAGAATGCGATATATAACCAGATAGATAGATAGAAAGGGTGTTCGACCCACATCTTTTGATTTCTAACTGAAGACGAAGGCGATCATGGGTCTCTACAACTTCCTGTCCATTGTAGCTCTCAATAAACTAGGTCTTTCTGTTATTTCTACTAAACCCTCTTCCGCCATCCATTTACTCAAAATCGTTATCCATTATTTTTCTCTGTCTCTCTTGCTCTCTGTCTCGTGTATATCAGATATTCTTTTATATGTCCCAGTTTTTTTTTAGTGGGGGGGGGGGCTTTTAGACTGAGGTCTTTTCAGCAGCCTGAAAGTATTAAAATGGTCGGTAACTTCTCCCGCTGCAAAAAGTACCTGACTCCTCTTGACATGCTCCAGCCAAAAAAGAATCAGTTCAGACCAAAAATGAAATATTACTGCCATATGGAGCTACCCGATCGTCACTTTCCAGTCTTGACAGAATTCAAAAGGGTCTACGCGGCCTTGTGGGTGATTAATTATTTTACCACGTACAATTCATTTCACACAGACCTATCCTACTCTTTCGCTATTTTCATGATTAATTTTATTTATATTGATTTTTATCATTCTAGAAGTATGTTTCCTTTTCATAATATCGATGCCGTGTAAAATCGAATACTGACATTTTACAGTCTTCTGTACTTAATTGTTATAGAAATAAACTTAAAAAGATTTATTTTAAATGCAGAGGACATGGATACGTACATTTTAAATTAAAGATGAAAAATTGACTTGAATTAATAAAAGCTTATATTCTTTTATTAGGTTGGTGCAAAAATTATTTCGTTTTCTAACATACTATGTGAGAAAACGAAATTATTTTTGCACCAACCCTTATATTTTCCATTTAAGTTAAATATCGCCCATTATTTCTGTGAGTGCTTCTGAAAAAGTCCTCTAAAAGGATTCTTTTAATTTCAGATTTTTTTTAAAAATTCAGAAAATTAAAAAAAATATATATGTAGATATCAATCAGGTGAGCATAGTACCAAACTTGCCATTTGTAAATAACAACTAAGTCAAAATAACTCTGCAAGAAATCAAGGATCGATATATATTATGAACAGGACCCCATTTCTAAATCAATAAAAATAATCAATATTTTTTCTATTCTGATAAATGTCGTGGCTTGGGAAATGAGAAATGAATGATAATTTACAAAAAAATATTCCCCGAAAAATGGTTCCTCATATATATATATATATATATATATACATGTGTGTGTGTGTGTGTGTGTGCGCGCGGACGCGCGTGTCTGTGTGTGTGTGCACGTGTTTGTGTGTGTGTGTAATCAATTCATCCCACTTGTAGTCTTGATCAAATGACGAGGGAGTATTGTAAGGGGAGCGATAGGCGAACATATTTTTCACTAGCAGGCCAGGCTCTTTACTAGCAGGCCGGCCTTACTAGCAGGCCATCAACTTTACTAGCAGGCCAGGCTCTTTACTAGTGGGCCAGCCTCTCTACTAGCAGGCCAGGCTCTTTACTAGTAAGCCAGCCTCTTTACTAGCAGGCCAGCCTTACTAGCAGGCCTTCAACTTTACTAGCAGGCCAGCCCCTTTACTAGCAGTCGAGGCTCTTTACTAGTAAGCCAGTCTGTTTACTAGCAGGCCAGCCTCTTTGCCATTTGGCCAGCCTGTTTACTAGCAGGCCAGCCTCTTTACTAGTAGGCCAGTCTCTTTACTAGTAAGCCAGCCTCTTTACTAGTAGGCCAGGCTTTTACTAGCAGGCCAGCCTTACTAGTAGTCCAGCCTCTTTACTAGTAGTCCAGCCTCTTTACTAGTAAGCCAGGCTCTTTACTAGCAGGCCAGCCTTACTAGTAGCCCAGCTTCTTTAATAGCAGGCTAGGCTATTTACTATCAGTCCAGCCTTACTAGTAGGCCATTCACTTTACTAGAAGCCCAGCCTTACCAGTAGGCCAGCCTCTTTCCTAAGGCCAGCTTTTTTTAATAGCAGGCCAGTCTTACTAATAGGCCAGCCTCTTTACTAGCAGGCCAGCCTCTTTACTACCTGGCCAGCCTTAGCAGTGGGCAAGACTCTTTAATAGTAGGTCAGAGTCTTTACTAGCAAGTCATCATCTTTACTAGTAGGCCAACCTATTTACTTCTAGGCCAGTGTCTTTAATAGAAGCCCAGTAGACCAGGTGCTTTATTAGTAGACCAGCCTCTTTATTAGCAGGCCAGCCTTAGTAATAGGCCATCCTCTTTACTAGTAGGCCAGCCTCTTTACTGGTAGGCCAGGCTTTTACTAGCAGGCCAGCCTTACTAGTAGGCCATCCTCTTTACTAGTAGGCCAGCTTTACCAGTAGGCCATCCTCTTTACTAGTAGGCCAGTCTTACTAATAAGCCAACCTCTTTACTAGTAGGCCAGCCTCTTTACTAGCAGGCCAGCCTTACCAGTGAGCCAGGCTCATTAATAGTAGGTCAGGGTCTTTACTAGCAAGTCATCATCTTTACTAGTAGGCCGGCCTATTTACTAGTTGGCCAGTCTCTTTACTAGAAGCTCAATAGGTCAGACGCTTTACTAGTAGGCCAGCCTCTTTATTAGCAGGCCAGCCTTACTAGTAGGCCATCGTCTTTACTAGTAGGCCAGGCTCTTTACTAGTAGGGCAGCCTCTTTTCTAGTAGACCAGCATATTTGGTAGTGTCGATTTTTTTTCTTGAAAAGATACATGAAATCGGATGCTTTTCTATGTCATTGAAGTAATCATGTTGGATGTGCAGTTTATTTCTTCGTTTAGTGGCATATCAACACCTTATGGGTCATTTACTGCTGAAATTTAATTTTCTTGGGAGCATTAGTAATTTATTTTACAAAAATATATTGTTGGGAATTTTTTTTAAATATGTATTGCTCGTAATTCTTTTTCTATTAAATGTTTTGCTGGTATTTTTGCTATAAATTTTTTAATACTTTCATAGTGTTTTGACTCCAGTTTGGGAGTTAACTATTTACCCATAGCTGGGACCCTATAAGGTGCTACCACCCCGGGTCAGGGAACAACATCAATTAAGAGGTGGTTCCATGCTCCTCAAAACCTTCCGATCAGATGCCGGATGTAACGCAACTGGCAGTAAATATCAGGAGATGCCTTTATTTTAACGATGCCATAGTCACATAAATAAATATGGGTTTTCTTGAGATCAGCAGTTCCTCGAAGTTTCCAAAAGTTTATAGATTTTTGACATAGCTCTAAAGAGGTTAAAGCCGTCATGCATTGTGAGATTGGGAAACATTTCCAGAAAGCAAACGTATGCAACAAATATACATTCTTTCACTCTTGGGCAACCATCTTTTTGCTTTTGACAGAATCTGATATATAAATTTCTAGTATCAGAACAATGTTGGGTAATTGAATGACAAAGTAGAAACAATTCTATGTAAATCGTTTCGTCCTCTGAAAGGACTTCGTCAGACTAAAGTAGTTTTTCATAGTGATCGAATCTTATATATGTAGAAAGAGGGGGAGAAATAAACGTAGACCTCAGTTCTAATTATGCACCCAGGGGAAGTATTAAAGCTGTAGGGACGCTGACTTTTAAACTTTCTGTCGTCCGACGTGTCTGGACGAACAACTCAACTGATCTCATTTGTTTTCCCAGCGGTTTCGTTTTTGTTTTTTTTATCGCTGTTGTCTTTAAATAACTCACATTGTGAAAACAGATTAGTTAAGAAAGGTGACATATTGTAAGTATCTGGACGCAAATTTACTCTGGAAGATTTAGAAATCAGCGCACATTCTATATACTTTTCACCTTAGTAAATTACTTTTTCATTTAATTAAAGTAACATTTTTTTAAATAGAAGTTATGTTCAGAATTATTGCCATGAACAACTAATCTTTTATATAAATTCCTCGCAGTCTCTCTTTTTTGTAGCTATCATTACAAACTATATATTAAATTCAGACTCTAGGTTTTGGGGTTTTATCATTTTGTTTTGTATTAATTAAATCAATTGCTCTAGAAATATACGTAATAAAGTGTGCTAGTTTTGTATGGTATAGTTTTATCGTTCGTTCATCGCCACAATAAAGTCTGTTTCTCTCATGACACACAAAAATGGCTGCTGTTTTGAATGAAAGATAAAAAAACGTTTACAATTCTGAATATATTATTCCTGGGGTTATTTTCATGGGTTTAACGCATAATAGACTCTCAGTGACATTACAGTTTGTTTGTTTCTTTTTTTTAATCATTTCACACCAAGCAAGGCAACAAAGCCACTACGACACAAGAGGTTACTGAGTGCTAGAGAATATGAGAAAATAAAACTAATATTTAGGATAGAAGACAATAAAAGAGTAAAAATTAAGATAGAAGATAATAATTGACATTGCATTTAAATTTTTGAAGATCAAAGTTGTCTCGGAAGCAAGAAGCTGGAAGAGAATTCCACAAGCGAGAAGTGCAAGAGAAAAAAACTGTTAGCATAGAACTTACGGTTAAATCTAGCCATTTCAATTGTAAAATATTGAGACCTTGCCGCCAATCTAGTACTGCGATTAAATTCATAAAGTCGAGTTACCATAGAGGAAGTCCATCAAAACAATTACCATGAAAGTATTTCTAGAAAAGGCACAGGGAAAACACGTTACGGCGCTGGGAAACTGACTGAAGTCGAGATGCCAGGTCAGGACCAATAACATTGCAGATTCTTCTTTGGATTTTATCAAGAATCTCTAATCTCAGGAGCACCAGACCAGACCTTCTTCTCCTATGTGCTGTGTGCCTTCAGAATTGAGCCCTGGCCACCTCTTTACCAATGGTAGAGAAAAATGACGTAATGCCCAGCCACCGGTTGAACGGTGGTAGAGAAAAATGACTTAATGCCCAGCCACCGGTTGAACGGTGGGTAAACACTTGTAACTATTTTTATATCTACCGGGAAACATTACATACCAATTACTTGCGAATTTTGACTCAGGATCTCAGGAAGAAGGTTTAAATTTGTACGCGTTAAAAATACATACATACATACATGCATAGATATTTTTATACTGTACGAGTAATTTTGTCTTTTCCTATTTTGCATAATTCGTCTGTCAAATTTGTTTTATTTAACCTCGTGTTCTGAAAATTGAGTTTTATATTCTTTGTTTTGTGCTTATTAAAATATAAAAAAATGGGATCATATGTGCATTAGATTATGAGAAACGGATATTGATATTCAACAATTAATGGTTATACGAATAATTTTATCATTGACTGTACATATTGCCATCGTATGTAACTACTGTTTCTATTAGGTTGGTGAAAAAATAATGATGTAATAATGTCGTTTTTTGAAAATACGTCAAAAAACAACATTATTACGTCATTATTTTTGCACCAACCTAATATTTAATACTGAAGGGCAGAAACTGCTCCGCAAGTTATTATTGCAGGTTTATTTAAATAAAAAGAAAAAGGTTACCCTTTCTGAGGCAAAACTGCTATTCCATGTGGCTTGTCTAATCCCAGATTGGTGACAATTTTGTATCTTGTCTGATTTGGTTTAAGTGGTACCATCATAATCCAGTTGTAAATTGCGTCCGTCCAATACAGGTTTCCTGAGATCCAATCCACAGCTAAACCATCCACTTGAGTCGATGTCCCATGATAAATGCTGTCCGTCTCTTTCTTCCCATTTAAAATCAGCCCCTGGATTTTTCTGTAGCCAGACTCGCTCCAATAAAGGTAATTATTCGCGTAGGAAAATGCCAGTCCTCGGAAATGCCAGTTTGCTGAAGGTGAGTTAATCTGACGAAGTTTCATTTTCTGGGCACCAATCCACTCCTCAGGTTTGCCTTCGATACCCAAAATACGCGCTCGTCCATAACCAAACGGAAGATCTGACCATATTAAAGTGGATCCACTGAAAACTGAAAAGAAAAAGAAAGAAGATATATCAAAATTATTGATTCGTTTTTGAAGGTTATTAAAAACCAGAAAATATTTTTAGATTGTAAGGATTATTTTTTTGCAAATAATAATAATTTCATAAAAAAAGACGCCAAATTTCCCAATCTAATCTTTGGCTTACTAATTAACCCATAGCTGGGGGAAAAGAGGTGGTTCCATACCTTCCCTAATGGTATTTAAGCATAAGTGAATATAACGAACAAAAGTGGAATTGGAACTCGGTTCTCCGATTAACAATTCCGAGTCATTATCCTTTACACCATCGGCACATCCAAGCTTGCAGTACTTGGTATTCTAAAGTGGTACCCCATCTAGGTAGTGACCATGCCTGACGTTGCTTAATTTCGGTGATCGTATGGGAACCGGTGTTTCAACGTGATGTTGCCGTAAGCTCAAAATTATTATGTATCAAAATTATTTTCGTTTTTTTAGAGACATTTGCACCAAAGGGTTAATTTTTCATTGACAGGCATAATGACTATTAATGATTAAATTATTGTCGGGAACAAAAGACGTAATGCCGGCGATTTTGAATTAAATGATGAAATTTATCTATTATGTTTCATTATAGACATTTTATAAGGAAGTTCAAGATGAGAAAAAGAGAAAAAAATATATAATTACCACCAACCCGTAAAGCTAAAAAATAAAAAAACGTAAAACAAAAGAAACAAAAAATTCCGTCCGTAATCAAGCTCTGAAGAGTGAAAAACGAAAACCGGCCAACATTTTTCTTTCGACTGCATTAATTATAATCAGAAATTTTCTTTTTTGCGACTTGCTCTTTGATTAAGAATTTTCGATTTTAATGGCTTCAATTGAAAAAAAAATGTTTGTTTTTAATGGCTATAATGAAAATGCCCGTTTTTAATGGCTATAATGAAAAATGTCTGTTTTTAATGGCTATAATGAAAAATGTCTGTTTTTAATGGCTATTGTGTACCCTAAGAAAATATTTAATATTATATTATATTATTGTATCCGTACTGCCAAAAATTGGCGCCATTAATTAAATAATTTTTCAGTTACATTTGTTATGTTTTCAGCAAAGGTATCTCGAGGCTTTTGACAACATCCAAAGAAGGATCCTGACTTGGTATCTCGACTTCAGTCACATTTTCACAGACGGGATGTGGCTAGCCTCTGTCTTTTCCAGTAATATTTTCACGGCAACTGTTCTGTTGAGCTTTAAATTTAAGCGTGCTACTAGATTGGCATTTAGGTCCCACCATTTTACCATAGAAATAGTTAAATGTAAAAGCTACTTTTACTCCAACAGTTTATTTTCTCGAACGTTACACCTATGGAACTACATTCCGTTTACTTGCTACCATGAAAAATACAATCTTCAAAAATTTAAATACATCAATCACCATCTACTGATGTCTCGAATACCGTTCATCTTTTATCCTTTCCTCAATCCCCATATACAAAGTTTTTTTCGCACCTTCACTTTCTGTAACCCCCTGCGAACGAGTGGCACTCCCGCCTCAGCAATTCTCTATTGACGCATGTAAGAAAGGATTCTGCTTTTAAAATCATTCCCGGTAAAAATGTCCAAAGAAAATTAATATGAATAGTACTGTAAAACCAGACTAGATATGGCAGCAATAATCAATGCATAGATGAATGAGAGACTTATAAATATGTAAGATAGATTCTTCTTTGGATTTTATAAAGAATCTCAAAATATACAGCAGAAACACCAGACTAAATGTGGCAGCAATATTCAATGCATGGATGAATGGTAGATTTATAAATATGCAAGATAGATTCTTCTTTGGATTTTATCAAGAATCTCTAAATATATAGCAGAAGCACCAGACCAGATGTGGAAGCAATATTCAATGCATGGATGAATGGTAGACTTATAAATATGAAAGATAGTTTCTTCTTTGGATTTTATCAAGAATCTCTAAATATATAGCAGAAGCACCAGATCAGATGTGGCAGCAATATTCAATGGATCGATGAAGGATATGGTTACAAAATATGCAAGATATATTCTTCTTTAGATTTTACCAAGAATCTCTAAATATATATCAGGAGCACCAGACCAGATGTGGCGGCAATATTCAATGCATGGATGAATGGTAGACTTATAAATATGCAATATAGGATGTTCTTTGAATTATATAAAGAATCTCTAAATATATATTAGAAGCACCAGACCAGATGTGGAAGCAATATTCAATGCATGGATGAATGGTAGACTTATAAATATGCAAGATAGATTCTTCTTTGGATTTTATCAAGAATCTCTAAATATATAGCAGAAGCACCAGATCAGATGTGGCAGCAATATTCAATGCATGGATGAATGGTAGACTTATAAATATGCAAGATAGATTCTTCTCTGGATTTTATAAAGAATCTCTAAATATATAGCAGAAGCATCAGAACAAATGTGGCAGCAATATTCAATGCATAGATGAATGGTGGACTTACAAAATATGCGATATAGTTTCTTCTTTGGATTTTATCAAGAATTTCTAAATATATAGCAGAAGCACCAGACCAAATGTGGCAGCAATATTCAATTTATGGATGAATGGTGGACTTATAAATACGCAATATAGATTCTTCTTTAACGTAAACAAAGCAATTCCAAAAGAATTAATTGATTTATTTTTAATTCGGAATTTTTATTATCTCAAATACGAGCCGATACTTTAATAATGTTTGAAGTAATAAAAATATGTAATTAAAAACAAAACCATTAATTCTTTAGAAATATACTTTATACTAACTGTATTCGAGGTAATATTCGGTCATAATTTTCGTATGATAAACCATGAAGTTTAAAAGAAAACCTTATAAAATAATTTGTTTTTTTGTGGGGTTTTTTGAGTAGAATGATTTTATTATATGTATGAATAGATTGCTCTTTTTTTTTCAAAATTCCTGAGGTTTTAGATAGCACAACGTCTGAAACTCTTCATTTCCAGGACTACTAGGAATTAGACCTAAAATTAAGTATATCATACCTCCAGAAAATAATATATTTCATATAGAATCAAAAGATTTCGAAGCATTCTCATCGATTGCGATTTATATTCATGTTTTCCGTGAGGATCGACTGACGGACTCCGTAACTGATTCCAATCAGATGATAAAGGGCTTATGTTTGCTTCATAGATTGTCCCTCAGTAACCAGTTTTTTTATTGATGTTTTTTTGTGGGGGTGGGGTTTCTTTTTTAACATTTTCTGGTGTTTTGACAGTAGTTGCTTCTCATCTTGAACAGACACTCGACTGGTCTTGAAATGTGTGTGCCAGTGAAAAAAACGTGTTTCAGGATAAAGAATATTCAACAAAACCTGACGAAGCATTTTGTCGGTTCACAGTAATGAATTGGCTGAGCTTCATGTTCAATTTGATGGAGGCACATCGCTCGAATATGTCGCCGATCGTTAAGATTGCAGAGCCGTTCCACCATAACACTACAAAACCTCGTGTAGGAATTAAACACGAACAGATAGTCTCAATAGTGTCTGAGTACCAATGAAAACTGAGCAAACATTTCCGTCGAACAGTTTAATGACAGGAAGGACTGTACAGGAATTTTTATACAATCTCGTATCTATTTACATGATTATTATTGTTCGAATAGTTGTCCGTATATTTCTTGTCATAGTCACAAAGTCTGTCCGCTGTACGCTTCGGCCTTCTCCAGCTTATATTTGTTGTAATTTCGAACTGGACCCATTATTTAGTCCAAGGGAGTTGATTATTCTAATGCCACATACCATTCCTTTTGATATCAGTGTTTTAGCTAATTAACTTTGATAAATCTCCAAGACTTTGTTCTTTTACCTGTAGCCAGGGATTGAAGTTACTCCATGCATTTGGACATATCAGCTTTAACTAATTTGCCTTGATAACTCTCCAAGACTTTGTTCTTTTACCTGAGGCCAAGGATTGAACTTACTCCATGCATTTGGACATATCAGCTTTAACTAATTTGCCTTGATAACTCTCCAAGAATTTATTATATCTACTGAATCCAGGAATTACACTCATACCATGAATTTGGATATCTCAGTTTTAGCAATTTCGCCTTGATAAAATCTCCAAGTCTTTGATCTCTCCCCTGAGGTCATGGATTGTACACACAATATACCTTTGGATATTACAATTTTAGCTAATTCGCCTTGATAAGACTGTTCTCTCAGCTGAGGTTACCGATTGAACTTGCGCCATGCTTTGGATATCTCACCTTTGGCTTATTCAACTTGAAAACTCACCAAAGTTTGTTCTCAGCTGAGGCCTAGGACTGAAATCTCACTATGCCTTTTGATATCTCAGTTTTAATTAATTAATTTGGATAACTCTCCAAGTTTGTAATCTCTCCAGTGAGGCCAGAGACTGAACTCAAACAATTTCTTTGGATATCACAGTTTTAACTATTTCGCTTTGATAGTTGTCAAAACATTGTTCTCACAGCTGAGGCCAATGAAAATGCACCCTTTTGAAGCAGTTTGCGACGGGTGATGAGAAATGGATAGTTTACAACAATGTTCAGCGAAAAAGATCCTGGAGTAAGCGACATGAGCCAACTTTAGCCACGACAAAAGCAGGTCTTTCATCCTAAGAAAGTCATCCTGTGCATCTGGTGGGGTTGGAAAGCTAGCATGAGCTTCTGCCAAGTAACCAGTCAATTGATTCTGAAAAGTACTACTCGCAACTTGACGAATTAAAGGCAGCAATTCAAGAAAAACGGCTAGAACTGGTGAAGAGGAAAGGTGTTGTTTCACATCAGGATAGTACCAGACCTCACGTTTCTTTGGCGACCCGGCAATAATTATTGCAGCTTGGCTCGGATGTGTTACCCCATCCGCCATATTCACCAGACATTGCTCCTAGAAATTTTCATTTATTCAGGTCCTTACAAAATAATTTCAATGGTAAAAAAATTTAATTCTTTGGATGACATAAGAAAAAATATCTTTACCGAGAAACCACCAAAAATTCGGGGAAGATGGAATCTTTAAGTTGAAGGAAAAATGGAGAAAGGCTGTGCAACAAAATGGTTCATATTTAGTTCAATAAATATTCAATGGCATAATTTTGTTTTGTGTTTTAATTCCCCTTAAAAATCGGTATAAACTTTCCATTATTTACGGCGAGGCATAGATATCAAGTTTTATATATATATATATATATATATATATATATATATATATATATATATATATATATATATAAAGTGTAAAACGTTTTCGAGACTACTTAATAAATTTGTTCTTAATTCATTTCAAAACATTTTTTGGGCACTTCGACGTGGTGTAAGAATTAGCAAGCATGTCTCGTTAAATCAGTTACGACTGAATAAAGATTTCGATCCTCACTAGGTGCCCCACACATTCGGCCTTTTGCCACATCTAAGCTACGCTTACAAAATCATCTATAGTCAGTTCGATCCTAACTTTTTGGGTCTTGTGGTACATCTAAGCTACACTTAGAAAATCGCCATTTTAAAACTTTCAGCCTTATGGTACATCTAAGCCACACTTAAAAAATCGCCATTTTAAAACTTTCAGCCTTGTGCCACATCTAAGCTACACTTAGAAAATCGCCATTTTAAAACCCTGTAACTGCTACAAATTGAGAAGTCATTTTAGTTGTGGTCAATTGTCATGTAGCAAGCTGATGATCACGACCGTCTCCGTCCTTGACCGATTGTAGGATTTCCTTTTAGTAAACTCTTGAACTTCATTCCCCCTGCCACTGATTGTCAAGGGCTGTCACTCGTTCAACAAATTGGTCGCACAATCACTGCCATCTTGAACTCTCAAAGCTGAAACAGAATATAAGGATCTCTGTCGTTGACTCTTTTGACTAATTACTTAACCGAATCATTTTTCTCTTCCTTTTTCTCTTGTGCGCAAATATGGCTTAACGTTATATGGCTTATCGTTTACCAGACAAGGTTAGGAAAAACAGTGGCGAATTATCGTACGCGCGCTAACGTCTTTTTAAGCGAAAGAATTCAGTTAGGAATAGGGTTACGGTTTGTTTTTGTCTGATATTAACTTTGTCGTTGTTGTTTAGTGAATTTAATTTAACTGGAAGGCTCAGGGTTACGAAATTTAATTCAAATGTTTCATGTAAAAAAATTAATAATAAGTTGATAATCCTTAAATACAGTGTCAATCGTTATCATCTGTCTTCTTCATTCTTATTCTGTATCTCAGTATTTGTCTATCTTTATATCGTTTCTCTATCTCTTACCCTTCTCTCTTACTTTCTATCTTCCTCTCTTTCGTTCTTTTTCTCACTTTCTCTCCCTCCCCTATCTCCTTCTCTCTCTCTCTCTCTCTCTCTCTCTCTCTCTTTATATATATTTTATATACATATATATATATATATATATATATATATATATATATATATATATATATATATATATAATGAAAAATTAAGAAAAAAACGGTATGGATTTTTAATTTTTTTTTCTTAATTTTTCATTATATACATTGCTCTGTAAATTACATTGAGCTCTCATTGTATTAAAGTTTTCCTTGGAATAATCCCTACCAATTAGAAATTGGTATCATATATATATATATATATATATATATATATATATATATATATATATATATATATATATATATATACTTTGTATTTAGGCAGCACACGTTCTTTTAGGCAAATATTAAGAACACCAAACATTTTGTGTCGATTAATTTTAATGATCGACTTTTCCAAATTACGAACATTTCTTCTCAGTCAAGGAGGAAATTCCGTCAGTTCAATTTGGAAGAAATATGGTCCAACCTTTCGACTTTCTTAAATCATGGTCAGAGTTGGTGTAGACAAATTGTGAATTTCGTAGAACTATCATGTGTTATGATGTAGACAAAGAGTTTTGTGACGTAGACAAAGACTGTTGTGATGTAGACAAAGAGTGTTGTGACGTACGCGAAGTGTGATGCGATTGTC
Organism: Acanthosepion lycidas; assembly: GCA_963932145.1. NCBI lineage: Eukaryota > Metazoa > Mollusca > Cephalopoda > Sepiida > Sepiidae > Acanthosepion > Acanthosepion lycidas. The sequence goes on along the minus strand of OZ010592.1, from coordinate 90,868,098 downwards.
ATATCTATACATTTGGGGATGCTGGCTCTTGAGTAATAATTGTTTTTATTTATAGGTAGCTGTCTTTGTTGTATAGGTATTGCTTGCCTATTCGTAATATTGTGTTGTTTTAATAGTATATATGAATTGGTAACAAATATAGATAAAAAATGGATCCAAAATGAAAGGATAAGGTGCAAATAAGAAATGTTAAAATTTATATTAATATTATTATCCTATCATATATATATATATATATATATATATATATATATATATATATATATATATATATATTAAGAGATGTTTCATCAAATAATTTAAACAAGTTTTGTCTACTTATTTTCAATTGGATCCTTTCATATTCACGGACAAAGATTTTTGGTGTCATTATTAAAGGAAGAGAGAAAACTACCGTGCTGATACATATTATTTTATTCAGAGTAATTTCGACATTAGCACAATGTCATCATCAGCGTGTTGTTTATTTTAAAACAAATATTGTAGTATTCAAAATTTTCAAGAATTTTTTTTTTTTTACTTGTTAAGTGAAGAACGCTGAATTGTGTACTGTGTGATTGGCTTGAGTAACGCTTTAGGGGGAGGTAACTAAGTTATGGTGTTGTCGACAGTTTTTTAAGAAATAAGTATTAAAACTATTATTACAAATCTTGATATGTTAAACTATCTACTGTAAACATTTTAAAACATTTTTGCTGTATTCATAATTAATTTTATTAAGGGTTGGTTCCAATCTTTTAATATAGAAAGCTTCAAGAATTTTTAGTTTATGTTTATTATTTTCATAAAAAGTATAGCTGTATTTTCAATAAGTACTTTTCTGAATTGCGAATGTGGA